>OOFC01025137.1:2208-16226 GCA_900323345.1 Pseudochromis fuscus | reverse complement strand
AGTATGAATGTCCTCCAATGGAGACAGTTGGAAAATGTGCATCATTATTACCACAATACTAGGAGCTGTCCAGTGCTGAATCCATAGATGAAGCAGGAGCAGACTAGGAGCTGTCCAGTGCTGTATCCATAGATGAAGCAGGAGCAGGCAAGGAGCTGTCCAGTGCTGAATCCATAGATGAAGCAGGAGCAGGCACGGAGCTGTCCAGTGCTGAATCCAGTGATGAAGCAGGAGCCGGCTGGGAGCTGTCCGGTGCTGAATCAACTGGTGAAGCAGGAGCAGGCAAGGAGCTGTCCAGTGCTGAATACAGTGGATTCAGCACTGGACAGCTCCCAGCCGGCTCCTGCTTCATTAACACATTCAGAACTGGACAGCTCCTAGTCTGGTCCTGTTATGTCCTCCCTCCTGTCTGTAATGGGTGGCGTTTTACCTCACTCCCCAGTGTGGCCATTTGGTGTAAACTATTTTATTTCAACATCTTCAGCCTCTCAGTGATCTCTGATGTATCACATTTCCCACCTCTATAATTTGTGTTGCATCTTATCTGAAGAGAGTTTTGTGTTCTTGCTGTCCACATGCACTTGTCCTGTCTGCATACTTTTGGACATATAGTGCAGCATTTAATTTGCAAACATCAGGTTTCGAGTCAAGTGTTCGGATTTAAGTGGGAAAAGCTCCTTTCTGCAGCCACTGTTCAGTAATTATACACGGAGGAAAACAGGCACGGTGGCCAACTCCTACGCCCACAGCATCAGGAAATAGACCAGAATTCATTGGGTTGGAGTAGACGCACATATGCAGCATTTTCTCAACAGAAAAAACTCCCACCTTCTCGCTGTGCTTTCATTCAGTCCACCTACACATGCTGGGTGCAACAGGTTCATAATCCTTCCCTGTCAGATGTCAAAGGGCATTCTGGGAAATAGAGGTCACAAACATGAGCAGACAAGGCTGAGTGAAGAGCTCCACTATCGCAGCCTGATAATCATTTTGTATAAAGTTTGTGGATTATGGTTCTGAGGAAGTTTTGGCAGCCGGGCCCTGGACCCTGCAGGGAGTCGGGGAAGGATGGTTTGCATAACGAGCTTTGGTTAGCTTGTTAGCTTGAGATAGAGCTTGACATTCACGGTCATACTCCACGGAGCCTGAGTGGATGCTTGGAATTGGACTGAACTTTTCCTCCACCGAATATTTGGAGAGTCGGTGTCAGTGCGGCTGTCTCTGCCAGCCTGGAAATGAGCTGTTTTCTTTGTTTTTTACAGCAAAGCAGAGGTGGTACTGTCATTTTTTTTTTGGTTGTCACTGCTCCAGACAAGGTGGCAGTGAATTAACGAGTGTTTCACAGGCAATCCGTAAAGCATCAGAAAAACCAAAGACAGGGCTGTGTAGCTGTGGTGGTTATAATGAAGTTAAAATGTGTCATTGATTTAAAGTTTAGAAGAAAGTTTTAGCTTTAACAGACTTACAAACAAGCTCTTTTATTTCACTAATGACTCTGACCTGTTAACATAAAATACTGCATTTGTTGAACATACTTTGTTAACTACAAGTAATAAACAGTTAAAGGTTGTGCTCTTAAGCAGTTAAAAATATAGAAATAACCCTTTACCTCTGAGCGGTGCTACATCTGTGCATGCGTCTTTGGATTACCGTAATGACGTTACAGTTTGCGCAATTGAAAAAATTCCAATGGTTTCTGAGAGCTGAGACTTTGCACTTTATGGTGTCATTACGGTAATTTCACTAGCGCCTCTCCCAGAAACCAGAAAAGCAGCCGCTGTACTAAATACTATGTGTTGTAAGTGTAATAACAGTGACGATGAAGCAAGAATAGCAGAAAAACACAAAAACGGATTTTAATTTTAGAGTTTTAGTGAACAAAAACACTGCAACTGCACGTGAATGTTAGATTTTGCACGTTAAAATCAAAATTAGCATAAAAAGTCCAGGTGGAAACTTGGAGGCTCAGGTGTTAAAGGGTTAAAGTACTTGAGAGTGGGCTAAAAACATCTATATATCGTCACAATCACACCCTCTTTTGAAAAATGCAAGAGAAATAATAAAAGCTTCAGAATAATTTTCTATTTTCTTGCACAAAGCACTCAGAAAATTCTAATTTTCCATAAAGCAAAAACCCATTTTAATGTCCTCTTTCAGCCTTGATGTCCTAATTGGCCGCTGTGCAGGCTCCTTTTCCCTCCTGATGGTGTGTGTGTGCACGTGTTGTTTAAAACCACACACACACATGTGACCACACACACACACCCGTCCAGTGGGCACATATTAATTGCTTTCTGCAGCCAGAGAAACAGATGAGAAATGTGCAGAGCTATTCCTGTCCCGCACTAAAAGAAGAAGTTGCAGTGGATGAACTGGACTCATCAATAGTTCCTGACGTGCAGTAAAAATCCAGTTATTGATTCCATTAGGTGTTATAGCATCAGCAGGAGGAAGGAGGCCTGCTCACCTCTGTCCTCCTTTTTTATTCTCGATGTAATCTCTGTCTTCTCTGTCTCTTTCTTTCAGTTTTGACTTATTTTCTCTTCATATTTTTCTATATTTGTCTTTGTTGTTTGTGTCTTGTTTTGTCTCCTTCTTGTCCCTTATCTTTATTTTTACACACCTCTTTGTTTTTTTTCTGTCTTACTTCTTGTCTTCTCTTTTCATCTATAGAGACAGAAAACAACATAAAAAAGATCAAGTTAAAGGCATAAAAGTAAAATAAGGACAGAAAGAGACACAAAATGATAAAGACACAAAACAGGACAAAGAAAGATGAAACACAAAGGACACACAGAGAAAAGACAGACAAGAAAAATGAAACTAGAAATAAAGTCAAAAATAAAGAAAAATAAAAAGTTAAAAGAAAGTAAAGATTATTTATATATAGATCAAATAAGGAGAATTTTTCTTATCTATCTTTGTGTTTCAATCATTTTGTCCAATATATCTCTTTCTACCCTTCTGATTTTTATTTTGTGCTTTTTTGTTTCTCTTTTAATCTTATTCTGCTTTTCTTTCTTTGTTTCCTACTTTTAAATTCCTCCCATCTCGTCTTTCGTTCTCTGTTTCTTTGCTTTTTCTCGAGTAAAAGCTTTGTCCTTCCTGCTACTGTAACACTTTATTTATTCATCTTTTTACTTTTCCATTTCACTTCCTTCTGTTTACTCCGTGAAAAAAACAAAACAAAACACCGAAATAGCTTTCTCTCTCATTTACCTCCTCTCTCGCTCACTCTCACTGGAGGTCACAGCGTTTCCTGATGATTTAGTGTTATAAAAAAAACCCTCTCGCTCTCTCTCTTTAGTGAACGCTTCACATTTCCCATCAGTTTTAACCTGCCCCCAGAGAATCATTAGTATGAGTGTGTAACTACAGTGTGTGTGTGATCATACATTTACATTTTAGCCATTTAGCCGACACTTTAAACTGAATCACAGCGAGGGGAGGACATGTTGTGCTCAAGGACACTGATGGAAACACGCACACATGATGGAGTATCTGTGTGGACGTTTGTTTATATGTCCAGGACGTCCAGGAAAACATGGCTGAGGTCAAAGAATATTTAGTGGAACTTTATTTTGAAGGAGTTTCTATCGTTCTATTGACATTTTATTGAGAATTCTTCCTCATTTCGATAGAAACGTGGTTTGATATGTTGATAAATATTTATTTGCTCTTTTACTGTGACTTAGATGAAAAGATTGACAGCACTGTCCTGACAATGTGGCCAATATGACGTAGGGAAACTGTGGAAAGGCGATTTTGCCACAGGTGAATGTTTGCCCTCAACAGCCAATAGGAATACTCCTCTCGGAAACCATGACGACCACCAGGGTTTTTTTGCCCTGTGTTTTGGCTCTGAGGAAGTGTAGCAGCAGAAAGAGAGTTTTTGACATCAACAAATGAGCCCATGTGATGTCAGAGCATTTCAACCAATTAGAACCCCCCCTTTTTCTGATTGGTTGAAATGCTCTGACATCGTATGTACTGTATTTACTATTCCTTTAAATATGTGTTTATTTACTACTCTCTCATCGCAGTATTTATAATTTGATTGATCTGTAGTTTTTATCTCAAATTCCTGGAGTCTTGATTGTAACAAATATTGACTACCGACCCTTTTAACCCCCAGAGATTATCGAATGAGATCTCAAAAATCGCTGCTTCAAGGAGGCCTCTCCTTCATTTTGTCCTGGTCCAGAGTCAATTAGGAGTGATTTTGTTGTAGGGGATAAAAATCAATCATAAAAATAGTCACTGCTGTGTTTTTCAATGGAGTGAGACATCTCCCTTCCTTCCTATCTCTGCTGAGAGCTGCACACGTGCAGTAGCGTTCAGCGGCAAGTAAATGATATCGCCGCAAAGTTGATTAAAAGATGTATTTCTGAATGAAGCATCCATCTTCCTCATCTTTATTATTAATTAGCGTGCTGCTCGCTTAATAATCTTTAGTTTACTTAAATGTCGAGTAATGCTTCCATCAAATAATTACCGTATTTTCTGGACTATAAGCCGCTACTTTTTTCCGACGCTTTAAACTTAAACACCGGTGTTTCTCATGTATCGGCGGCATGAAGCTCGTTAGCGTTTTACAAGCTAGCAAGCTCCGTGCTGCCGATACATTTAGCATCGTCACATCAGACCCAGTCAGAGTGGACCACATGAAACTGTTCAAATAAATTCAATAGCGGCTTATAGACAGGTGCGCTCAATAGTCCGGAAAATACGGTAAAATATACAGATGTAGAGCAGATATTTGTGCACATTTGTACACCTACTGTTGTTATTTACAGGTGTTTGGTTCCCAAATTGTTCCAAACTCATTAAAATAGTCTCTAATGGAGGTATAATGATCCCACTGTGTGTTGCAGTATTTATAAAAAGCTGCATGTCAGGCAATTAATTTCAACTAAACTTTAAACACATCTAGAAGAATATAATAAATGAAAGAATGAAGCAATAACAAAAGAGAGGAATACAGTTAATTCTCCAGGAACAGTTTTTATGAAAGGCCAGGGGGCTGCTGTGCATTATTCAATATTATTCATCTTTAATGGATCGATTTGCCTGAGAGAGATAAAGTCTTTTATATAACACATTGTTGATGCAGTGACATTGAGATTTGACTTTGAAATTGTTTCACTTCCCAAAAAGATTTTAACCATATTCTGTGAAGCCGATGTAATTGGGATATCGATGCAACAAAGTGATGATCGTCAATAAAAAAGGACTCTTGATGTGTCCACATACTTTTGATCTGCTTTGCAAGAGGACAAAACCACCCTGCGACCCCGCTGACTGTCCCTAACGAGTAATGTTTGTGTGCTCGTAGCGGTGCCAGCAGCTCCGGTGAACGTATCGGTGACCCAGCTGAGGGCACACTCGGCCATGGTGACCTGGAACGTCCCTCAGGGAGACACCGTCATCGGATACGCCATCTCGCAGCAGGTACTGTACAATAACCTTCATCGCTGCATACGTGTGTGAGACTATTTACAATGAGCTCGCATGACCACTGAGTTCTGGTTTAACTTTAATTGCTGCAGCGCTCTTGGCTAGAAAGTTGAATTATGTATTTTTTGTCATCATCTCCATCTCTTGAGGAGCAGATTCTTCATATTTTCATCCTCCTGCTGTTGCCTGCAGGCGTTTTTTAAACCGCTGCGTCATTCCTGAGGCCACTAGGCCGTCAGCATTTTCGCTCAAAGACACTTTGAGTCACGAGGGGTTGAGAAGTTTGGAAACGTCTCCTGGGACCTTTCTCATAAACATTTAACTTGTTGAAAGGCTCGTTAATGTCAAAGCTGGCCGCCGGCTGACGTAGGTACTTGGAGACATAATAAAAAACAGATCTCCTAATTACAAAAGTTGCAGCCAAAAGAAGAATCCAGAGCTTTGTAAGTATCCAATTATCAAGAGAAATTCGACAAATGTTGGAAATGTGATTCTTAGAAAGTGTAATAGAGCAGTGAGTCACAGCCCTGCAGAGGCCTGTCAGACAAACTCAAGTTCCCTTAAATGGATTCATAAAATGACTTTAAACTGGATGTTAACACTATTAATAAAGTGGAGTTGGTGAAGTTTCCAAGTGGATTCAGAAAGTCTGGAAATGGTTGTATGTGTCTGTTTTATCTGTTGAATACTTTTGATTTTATTATGTAACTTTTATGTATCACTGTCCGTCCTTGATCAAATATTTTTCTCCCAACAGACCCTAATTTCGACTTGTTTTTAATGAATTGAGCCTCGCTGCAGTATATCTGTGTGCCACCTGTCAGAGCGACCACCTGGGGTGCCAGTGGCTCCGGCTGCATCACTGTATCAGACATCTCACATTAATCTTCCTGTTATATCGCCACATTTCGTCCGTCTCACATCTCCTGAAGCCCTTGCTGCTAACTCAGCCCGGCTCATTTTAATCAGTTTTTACCACCCACAGTTTTGGCAAAAAGGAGAATCAGACATTAGCTGAGCTCTGAGTGGGAGTTGTCTCCATTAGTGGAAATGATTTGGCCGGGACTCGTCTCACAGGAGGAACATCCACAGCAGCAGTGATGCCAAACAACTACTGTGTCTTTTTTTTTTTTTTAAGTCGCCTCACGTCTGACTCAGAATCCATCAACCTCGTGGCATTTTCAAGAAAACACAGGATGGAGATGTAAAACATCACCTGCCGTGACCTCAGAAAGCACTTATGTAGAAACCTTCCTCAAATATTAATAGGGGAGGTGATGGGAGCAGGTAGATGCAGCAGGTTTCATCTATTGAGGGGTTTTTTTTCAGCTGTTAGTCATCAAATGTTGCTCTGGATGAGGGTGAAAACAAGCTGTTATGTAAAAGCCTCCTCCGTCAATCAAGCATTCTTCTACGAATTGTTTTTCCAAGACTCTGATTTTACAAACAGGCTTTCCGCTTGATTAGGAGCAACATACAGGCTGCTTTATGAGATTATTTCATACACAGTATCTGTGAGTAACGAGCCGAGCCTTCTGTTCGTGAAGGAGAAGCAGGACGAGCCGAATGTGCTCTGACAAAGAGTTGCTTCACTCATCTGAAGTTGTTCCAAATCCCCGAGCGCCGGCTGCCGAGATTCACACATTACCCGGCGTCTCCTCCAAAGCACGCACAGGAAGTAACCCAGTTTAAAGATCTGTGCGTCTGAGACTCCCCGACAAACCTGATTCATAAATCCCAAACCATCAAACGCACAAGGTTAATTGACGATTAATGTGAGGGTGATGTTTATCAAATAAACCCGTGCTGGGCCTGCAGATAGTGTGAGTTTAAAACCCGGAGGTGTGGAGAGATTTGTTTATCTGCAGAAATACACTCAGCTGCTTGTGATTTCTTCAAGTTGTTACATACACCTGTAAACCTCTGTACCAGCTACAAAGCCCTTGTGATCTTTTCTGTGGTAAAAGTGCAGTAAAAAAAACACCTTTGAAGATTTGCTACCATAATAAAATCCCCAGTCACCTCCCGAGGACTCGGTTTATCACTGAAATCAAACGCAAAGGGGGTAATATCCACCGGGGATAAAGGGGGCGTGTCCTTATTTCTGAAATCTTGTTTTTGCCTCCTTGTCTGATGATGTCACCTCGATACGATCACTACAAAACATGAAGTCTAAAAGGGTTTTTTTGCCCTGCGTTTTGCCTCTGAGGAAGTATAGCAGCAGAAAGAAAGATTTTGACAACAACAAATGAGCCCATGTGATGTCAGAGCATTTCAACCAATTAGAACCTCCCTTTTTTCTGATTGGTTGAAGTGCTCTGACATCACATGTACTGTATTTACTACACTATTGATTTTTTATTTACTACTCTCTCATCACAGTATTTAAAATTCGATGGATTTGCAGTTTTTATTTTAAATTCCCGGAGTCTCGATTGCAACAAATATTGATTATCGACCCTTTTAACCCCCAGAGATATTTACTGTCTCTTTGTTGTGTGGGGCAGGGCTGCCAGGAGACACCACTCTCTGATTCAGACATCTGGAGCATCCTGCCAGCCTCCTCTTTATTGACTCTCCCCCAGATTTTTAGTACTTCACAGACACATTCACTAGCTGGGAAACTTGTGTCTCCTTCGAAGCTGTTGGCCTTTTATCCAGCGGAGGGATAAAAAACAGTTGGTGTGGATTGATGGCGTGCTTACCGAGCAGTCGTTAACCCTTTTACAGCTCGGTGTCACGAAACCAGACGTTGTTGTAGAGATTAATCAGATGAAGCCAGCGGTAAAGAACTTGAGGGTATACACTGAAGTATTTTCATTATTTCTGACAAGTTTCACCAATCAATGTGCAAGAACCACCAACGTGCAGGCGTCTTCCTCACCTGACAGTGTAACAATACAATCCGCCTCTCATATTAGTCATGGATGGCTCCGCTTCAGAAAGTGAACCGATGCGTTGGCTTCATGTTTGTATTTTGTGAGCTATAAATCTCTCCGGCTGTGGAGGGAAAAAGTAAAGAGGCGTTTGTTTCCTGAGATTAACCTGAAGGCAGCAGCTTCTTGACAGATTTGATGCAGTTTTTAGTCGGAGCTGTTGCCTTGAAGGCTAAAAATAAGAGAGCAAAGGTCTCTGTGAGCGGTAAACACTGCAGGTTAACCCTCGTTTATGCTCACTTTAAATATGCATAAGAGGACATAACACTTTATTAATCCCCAAAAGGGAAATTAGATCATTATTGGTTTCTGTTTGTGCTCCATTAAACCCAGTGTATGCAACTTGGATGCAGCAATAAAGGACAGATATTTCCCATGGTGGAGACCAAACTCGGAGCTTTCGCTAACATTTCAAAAAACCCTCCTGCACGATGACTTTGAACTGTTGTCTCGAAGACACACACTCCCTTCCCCTCCCGACTCAGAGGTGATGTTTGTTCATTATTTCTGCTTCTTTTTGAACTCGCAGAGAATCTCCTCTCGTACATGTCGTCTTCTTTTTCCCTTCTTCCAAATGATGATCGCTGGTGTTACCTTGCCTGCAGACCTAATTTCCCCCGGTGGGACAGGAAGGGTTTGAGCTGAATTTATATGAGGGGAAGCTGCTTGTTACAGCAGATATTCAATTTGAATTTAAAACATTTGTCTTGTTAAAGTGACATAATGATGAATGTGATTGTAGAGGTTTTCTGGGAAGCAAGATTTTATGTCTTTCTTTGTCTCATTGGCGTCTTTTCTCGAGTAAATAAATACACGGATTAACTCAAGATTTGATTCATTTCCTTTCATTTGTCACTATACGTGTGTGTGTATGTACAGTAGCATCCAACAGTGTGTCCTTTATGTGTTTGTCCCTTGTCTCCAGAGGCAGGACGGCCTGATGCAGCGCTCCATCCGAGAGGTGAACACGTCCAGCCGCTGGTGTGTGCTGTGGGACCTGGATGAGGACACACACTACAGCGTACAGGTGACACACACACACACACACACAAAGTCATGAGGTGATCTGAGGTAAAGTTTCACAGCAAACATCAAGCAGATCCCTCCGTTTGGTTTCAGTTTGGCATCATTTTGCAGAAGACTGATGGAACTAATGCAGCTTTAGTTTTTAATGCATCAAAAACTGTTTCTCACTGCACATTAATGTTGGTAAGTCACGTTTTCACTCACAAAAAATAGTCCCTACCCCACACAAATGAAACCTTGTTATAATAATCTGTCTTCATTTTAACAGCTTATACTGCAGTTGCGAGCAAATCTAATAAAAATACATCTTTTTTTCTGCAGCAGCTGTTTCCTCCTGATTTTATAAACATCTATTTAATGCTTAACAACTGCTAAAAACTTCAGAGAGCCAAGGTCAGCCATTGAAACTGAATAAAACGCTTGTACTACAACATTTCTGAGCATAAAATACTAAAGAGACAACATTAAATATTCAATTTAAGTGCAAAACATTTATTTTACTGGCATTTAAACTTCATATTTCATATTTTTGCACAATGAGAATTTCATTTGTTTTGATACAGTTAATGAGCATCTTGTTTCATATCCACACAGCGGGGGAAACAGAAAGGAGGATATTTAATTAACAGCTCAAAGCTCCTCATTAACCATTCACAACTGGAGGATAATCAGTCAGTTAATACTTAAAAACTTTGTAACCATAAATATTTAAACATCCACATTTATAAACTGCTATTTAAATAATTGAGATTTGGATTTAACAGTTAATAAATGTTGTATAAGGGTGTATTTAAAGCATTTGTCAACTCCGTGAGGTGATGCCTGAAAGCTGTGGATGTGAGAACCTTTATTAGATGATAAACGACTCTAATTGAGATAATTAAAAAGTGACACCGTGAAAAGTTTCAATCAAGCTGCAGCTGCACGGTGAAGGCGGAGTATCTAATGTGACTCCATTAAACTTTTTATAATCCTTTATAGCTTAATAGACTGACACAGATTGTCCTTGGGACTCGGTTAATGTGCTCGTCAGCAGGCAGATGTCCTGCAGGAGTGTCACCGAGCGACGCACTGAAGCCTCGCCAGGTCCACGGGGGCCGAGCGTGACCTCTGACCTCTCTCTACAGGACAGACTGGTTCTTTTAAAACAAAAGGGAGAAGTTCCCAGTGGAGTCTGGTGGCGTTATGCAAAATAAGTGGACAGATTAGGGCTTTTAGAGGACACTCTGCAGAGATCTTCTACTTGGACGAGAACAAACATACTTTGGTTTAATTCAAGGACTTACTTTATTTGTGAGAATGACTCCACAGAAAACTCGCTGCTGTCAACCTTTGGCTTCGGTGTGTGGGCGGCAGCAGCGAGTCTGCAGCACACTGAGACCTCTTGTGAATATAACTGTGTCTCTGTGATGGATTTCTCTCCCTGTTTGAACATTTTCTGTCATAAAACTCCACCGCAGCTGTTCGAATGAGAGCCGCGCCATCAAACGTGTTTACTTCTTACATGTAGCTTCATTTTTATTGTCTTCTCAGAGGCTGGAAATGTCCCCAAATGAGTCTTTTTGCTCAAATTCATATTCCCTCCGTTACCTTTCAAGCAGTCAGTGTCCTCCAGTGATCGTTCAGGATCCCGGCCAAAAACCAAAGCTCCATTTGCTCGCTAAATATCTCCTCGCCAGCCAGTTTCTTACCACCGTTACATAATGTCATCCTCTGTTAATGTCAGTGTGGAGCTGGGAAGAACTTGGCTCCATCTTTAGCTTCTGCCTTTGCTTAAAAATATCTCCAACTTCCCTCTTTTTTTTTGTGTGTTTTTGGGTTTAGGTGCAGTCCGTGGGGCCGCACGATGACAGCCCACCGAGCCGAGCCGTCCACTTCAGGACTCTGGAGAGGAGCGACCATTATCCAGCCGGAGTCCTGGACCACCGTAAATACACAACTCCAAAAATAACAGTGCAGTTTGTCTCCTAAAATACCGCAGGTCGACTGAAAGACATTAGGACACTTTATTGTCTCTGCAGTGTTTGGGTGGTAACCTGAAAAAAGCTGCAGCATTAAGAAGATTACAGAAGTTAATTATGGAAATATTTATAGTGCTGTTATATACAGTTTAATGTAGCAGGAATAATTAATACAAGATGCAAAATATGTGTGAACAGGATTATAAAAATTATAGTGTGTTTTCTAAAAATAATGATGACAAGAAGAAGCGTTGGATTAGTGTAATTATATAATGACAACAAAGACAATAACAGCAGCAGCAACAAGAGTAATAATAAAGATAATAACTCTAACAATGAAATTATGACTAAAATGACTTCAGTAATTTACATAATATAATTATATAGGGCTGATATAATGGGTATAATAATACACTGTTGGATGTGTTACCTTGGCAACAAGACTTTACATTTATCACTTCAAATATAAAATTATCTGAGGAAAAAAGTCCAAAGCTCCACACACACACGTATCATCGATGAGCAGCATCTTGTTTTGAATTAACAAAATATTCATAATTACATTTCTCACACCTACACATTAACATGCATCATGTGCGACCTTGTCTGAGGACGCTGACTGTGTGTGTGTCCTCAGATGAACCAGCGATGGAGGGTCTGGGTATGACTCCTCACCTGCAGACCGGAGAGCTGCTCATCATCACCACCGTGCTGCTGCTGTGGGCAGGTCGGCATGTGTGTGTGTGTTTGAATGCAGGTTGTGTGTGCGCATTTACGTGTTTTTAACATGTTTTTTTTTTTTTTTATGTACGTCATCATCAGCCGTCATCGCCCTCTTCTGCCGGCAGTATGACATCATCAAAGACAACGACTCCAACGGCACCAAGGATAAAGCCAAGAGGCCGCTGGTCCGAGCCACTTCTTCCTACTACAACGCCTCGGCCGGCAGCTCGCCAATCTACCACAACGGCGCCGTGCGCAGCAGCAGGGTGACTCATTTACAAAACTTCCTTACTCTTCCTCCTCTGCGTAGCTATTCAATTCGTTGCAGCACTTCTCTATAATGCATCCCTGGCTGCCAGGAATATTTAGTTTCCTCTGAAGAGCCTTTGTAGTTGCATCAGAGATCTCCTAGCAACCAGAGCTGCTGCCATGATGGCTAAATATAAAACCACCAGACTGGAAGCAGAGAGCTAGCTGAAGAGATGCTCAGCAGAAACCCAACAAGAGTTTGCAGCTAGCGGTGCGAATGCTTCATTAGGACAGCTGAAAAAATTCAACCAACAAACCAACGGGTGAAGTCACGTTAGCTCCGTCTATGCTTGAATATAACTTCAATAATGTTGCAGGAAATAGCAAAACATATGAAAAATAAAGTCTGAGGACAAGACAGACACCTCAAATTCAAGATATTTTATTTTAATATTTTAATTTTCAAACACAAATGGCAACAGATTTAAATCCATCCAGCAGCTCGGATGAATTTCAAGAACTGGATTAAGGTAATTGAGAAAAGGCTCCTGCAGCGTTTTACTGCAGGTTCTTTAACACTGAGCTCAGGTGGAGGACGAGATTTTAAAAGTTTCAGGAAAAGTCGAGGAAACATAAAACTCATCTTCTGCCTAAGCCTTTCCAGCAGATGAGCCGGGTCGTATAATCTGGATGCCAGTGAAGAAATGTTACTTACAGGAAGATTTGAGTTTGTATGAACAGCATAATACAGTAACTTTGATCTGCTCCTGATCCTGTTTGAAGCCTCAAAACGAAGCTTTGTCTAAATTATGACCAATTAGCATTTGCCTTCTGTGATGCGAGCAGTTACTGTCAGAGGTTTGTTGATGCTGACTCTTTGGCAGCGCACCAGATGTTTCTTTCAGCTGTGGCACGCTCGCAGGGTTAGTCTTTAAAGTACTGCACGGGTCAATCCTCCTCAAGCCTCCTCTCACTTTATCCACTCACTGGTCAATAAAGTTTATTCAAACAAGACGGCACAGTCCTCAGAGTTGACTGAAAGAGAGAGAGGAAGCATTACTGTGCTGTGCTGCTTTCAAAGGGTCATTTTAAAGATGCTGCTCTTGTCTTAATGAACATTTGTTAATTTAGTTTATTTTAGGGGAGACAGCATTTCAGAGGCTGAACTACGGCCTAAAAAATGATGGGTGGTTTTAACCAAGAACATTGAACACACATTATAGTGTTGGTAGACCAGTAAAATGTTGATTGAAAACAACAAAATGTTGGATAAAAACTATAAAATGTTGGTTAAAATAATGAATAGTTGGATAGAAACAATAGATAGTTGGGTAAAAATAGGAAATTGTTGGGTAAAAACAATAAATAGTCCAGTAAAAACATCAAAATGTTAGGTAAAGACAATGAAATTATTGGGTAAAACTATAAAATGTTGGTAAAAACGACAAAATGTTGCATAAAAAACAACAAAATGTTGGGTAAAAATAAGAAAATGTTGGATAAAACAATAAATAATTTGGTAAAAATCATAAAATACTGGGTAAAATCAATTCCTGACATTAGATTGAATAAACCCTGCATATAATTGCACATTTCTAGGTAAAAATAACAAATTTTGGGGTTAAAAACAATAAATATTTAGTTAAAAATAACAAAATGTTGGGTA
>OOFC01025135.1:0-17043 GCA_900323345.1 Pseudochromis fuscus | reverse complement strand
AGCAGTTCATGTTCATTTCTGTTAAGGCAAAGAAAGTGAAATCAGCACACAATAATACTTACCCTGCCATACTGGTGCAGTTTGCAGTGTGTATATAGTCATCCACTTTGTTGATAATGCACCAGAGTAGCCTGACAAGCCTTTGCTAGCCGCCATACTTCCGTTGCCACAATGCGCGCGCATACTTCTTTGTTTACTAACAGTAAATGGGTCTATATGTGGTGACTTTCTGATGTAGACTAACAAGAAAAAACTCTAAGTGTGGAGTAGCTGGAGGAAACCCACACATCAAGGAGAACATGGACACTCTTCCACAAATGTTTATTTTTTTTACTCAAGAGATGAAATTGTTAAAATTAAGCTTAAAACAATATTTCTGATGCAGTTAGTTTTACAAATGCAGTTTTACTTTGCAGTAAATGTCTTTATAATATCCATTGTTCTTGAATATGAAAATGTCCCTCAATAAATTACAAAGCTAGAAATGACACAAGACATAATTTGAAGTAAAGCTGCACATTGTATTGTATCTGTATTTTAATTGTGGAAAACTGCTGTAATGTTATGATGGTTATTTTCCATTATTTTCCTTTTTTTAATGCACCAACTGCTAGAAAATTAGTTTTGTTTTTCTGAATTAATTTTGGAACAACAGATTTAGAGATTAAATAATCCATTAGTGTAAAGGAGTTAAAAATAGCTCAACTCCCACTAAAATTGCTTCTTGCACATCAGCAACAATCTAACGACCTAATACATAATAATAACACATCTCTAACAGCAGCTGTACAATGAGTACTTATGATACTTCAAGTACATTTGCATGGTCATTTCTGGGCTGATTGCAGCACTATGTATTTCACTGTTGTTGTATTGCTTGTTTTGCATGACTAAAAGCTCTGGACACTTCTCCACTGCAGATGATTAAAGCTTCAGAGTGCCCACTGTAAATCATAGTAAAAACACTTGTCACTGATCATACACAAGATGGCAGATCAATCACAGTCTAAAGCAGACAGCATAACACCAGGTCAGATCATTTTAAATGCACAGAAGCACAACCCACCCCCTGCATTGCACAGGAATATAGAGCAGATATAAAACACATTATGAAAATCATCCAGAAAAAAAGTTTCGCATTCATTTGAAGTGACTTTGGATGCTCCGCTGGCTCAGCGTTTTGGAAAAGTTTTACTGAAGTAACAAAAAACTATTATCAGTGTCACTACAAACTGAATTATTCCAGCAAACACAACATAAGCACCACTGTCCATAAAGTTAATGCACATTTTTGAGAATATAGTAGAAGAAAGGAAGAATAATCAAGTTCTTCAAGGTTATATTTTTAAAACCCTTTATAGCACTTAAATCTATATGTAGTCTATATGAAATATAGATTTTATTTGTATGTTTATTTGTGTATTAGTTGCATTATTCTCAGCAGTATTAGAACTATATGTTTGTTTATATTGTGCTTTTTACAAAAATGCTGTCGTAAGCGCTTAAGGACAAACTATTACATAATAATAGGTGCTAAAATTACTGTGAGGGAGACATATTCAGGAAGACAGCTTCTCTATTTTGGACTAAATAAGGTTTCAGTTTGGTGTGTTGCTCTCACTGTGGTGTGTATCAGTGTGGCCTCGCGTCAAAGTGACTGATATTTGTCATCGCACAGGGAGGCAGAGAACTAAATTATTGAAGGCTTGTTTTTCATCAAGGTGAAATTAAACCAGCACAGACGCAGGTACAACACTACAACACACACACACACACACACACACACACACACACACACACACACACACACACACACAGTCATTCAGTCTAGCAAATTACTTCTGTGGAAAACCAGGTTGGGACACAAAGTCCAAAATGAAACACCCTATTACTTTTGTGTGTGTGCGTGTGTGCGCGCGCGTGTGTGTGTGTGTGGTGTGGGTGTGGGTACTACACTGTTTGACATTTCACACTTGACTTCATCTACTTCATCTACTGAGGTGTTCTCCTTGAAAAACACTTTTTAAGATGCATTTATGGTTAAACAGAATGCTGTGTGACATCCAGAAACAAACCAATTAGGAAGTAGCAATTAGGCACATACAGAACAACAATCATCTTAATGACTCCTAATTTGAAATGTTCAGCAAATTTCTAACCTAAATAATCATGTATACAGAAATCTAGGACAGAGAACATGCTAATAATTGTCACACTGCAGGTGATTTTTCAGAGACATCTGCTGCCACCCAGAGGATGATTCAGATAAGATAAGGGAGGATCTGTGTCTAAGACCGAGCCTACAAGAGTACAACTTGTATGCAAAAAGTATTTTAGTTGCAAGTGCATGTGTCCATTCTGGGAACCCACTTCCCTTTCCCAGCAATCGAAATGTGTATTTTTGTTTTGCTGACAGAATAAAAGCACACAGTGTAATGATGAAACCACTAAGCAGTAAAAAACTGAAGCAGAAATGTTACCTTCAGGGTGTCTTTTGATGAAAAATATCAAATAAAAACAAAATAAACAACAGATCGTTCTTGCTTATTGCAGTTGCAGGATGATAAATATAATTTAAATCATGATATTACATCTGGTTTCAGCCTCTGATATTACCTTCGATTAAAAAAAAATAAAACTCTGGGTGTTTGGGGTGTTCTGCAGTTTCATTTTCAGACTGACGTACATCAGCCTGTTGTGTGCCTGCACGGTTCACACTTTGTTAGGTACACACACTGATGTGGGTCAGAGTGAACAGGAAGGTGTGAGGCACCATTGCAGCTGCTGCACACACAAAAAAGTCAACAGGAAGTGAAAGGCTATGAGAACATATTTCTCACATTAGATTCTATATACAGACTAGCAGCCATTATTCACTTATATGTCATTATTTAAAAGTTCACACTCCCATAAAATTTAAAAACATGTACATTTAAAATATATCTATATATCAGTAAAATGACTAAGTAAAATGAAAAAAGATATAGATAGATAGATAGATAGATAGATAGATAGATAGATAGATAGATAGATAGATAGACCGGCAGCCAATATATGAATACAGATGTTAAATCACGCATACATAAATTAATTAGCAAAAGTAATAATAATAAAATAATAATAATAATAAGAAGAAGAAGAAAAGTGCACCAGCAAACAAGTTCAGTTCAGTTCAGATGAGTGTGTTGTTCAGTCTAATAGCTGAAGGTAGGAATGATTTGTTGAACCTTTATATATTTAATAACAAAATTAGTAAATGATAAATATTGTACAATGTGTAAATATATATAAAAAAAAAAAAGATAATAAAGATGGCCACGTTTTGTGTGTAGGATACATTTTTATGTAACACCTTAAAATAAATGTACCCATAATTAAGGGTGTAGCCACTTTGAGCCAGCTCCTGTAGTGCTGTCGCAGCAGGTTAGGCTGAGCTCCACCCTCTCACTTGTCCTCAGCTCCTCCTTCTCATCCAAATATGGTCACATCTTCCTCCAAAAAAACCAAGACAGATGTCAAACTTTACGTGACATCTGTGTAGCTACTTTTTTATACCTCGCATGGAAACAGCTGATGTTGTCTGACATGAGGCTCGAGGGCACGCCGCAATAATACACAACTATGTGTGTTGATAAGACGCTTACACAATGTCACTGTTGTTTCATAGGAGGGTATTCTTGAACCTATTCACACGGGTTTAACTTCCATAAAAACATAGCTGCAGACCACTATGAGGAGCTTTCTCATCAATATTTTCAATTCTCAACCTGAGTGTAAAAATCATCCTATACCACACTCTCCAGAAGTTTTATATATTATGTATGGGATATTCTTCACATGTTTAACATCATTTTTAATGTGAAATGTGAAATATTCAAACCCAAGACACCATATTATATACAGCTGCAATATCCCATCCAACTGATGTATTCTAGCACCATTTTACACCCATATATCCAATATTCAGCTTGAAATATTTGGCATTTATGGAAACTTTGGGCCCTCTGTTGGAATTTAAAGTCCTCTGGGTTTGAAAAATGGCCGCGCTGCATGAGCCTGCACTGACTGACAGGCTGCCTCATTAAGGGCTTTAAAACTGGGAAGACTCTGAGAGGCTCCTGATTCATGTTGTGCTTTCTGGAGGCATATTAAGTCTAATTTATTAAGTTGTAATTGATGCTGAGTTTTAAGTACACCACGCCACGCATACAAAAATCCAACATGATCACTAATTAGTAGACTTAGCAATCCAGTGATTGGCATTCACATCAATGCTGCTTGAAGTTTTAAAAAAAATGTTAGCACCATGAGATGTACAGACCTCTCAAAACTAAATATCCCATCTATCACTAAAATCTAGTGAAGTCCTCATTAATTTCTTCTTTCCACTGATGTTGGGTGTACTTTAAAATGATCTCAGTCAAGACAGAAGTGTACAACAGCATTATCAGACATTAGGAATCAAACATTATATATGTATGTAAGCTGGTGCAGGACGATTAAAGGACACCTATGCATATCAAAGGTGATAATGATGATTACCTCTACAGGACTATCTTTTAATTTCAATTAGACAAAATGCCACCAATGGGCTCTTCTATGCTAAACATTTTACACCCCTCCTAGTTTCCATTGACACACTTTCCATTTTATCAACACTTCTTCTTCCTGGCCACAAGGACAGCCTCGCATGTTTCATATTTTCATATGTTTTTTTTTATCTTCCTCTGTCAAGACTTGTCATCTCATTCTGGCTTTTCATTTCCTCTAAACATTGGTGTTCTCAGCTTCACACAGGAAGTGTCAGGCCCTGTCGCTGCCGCTCATCTCTCAGTTTTATTCTCTCTCATGCAAACAAAGTGCACACAGTATCCCACCCACAGAGAGGAACTGTGGCTCGTGCCACCGTCGCTTCTCCTCGACAAGAAGTTATCCTCCATATTTGGCTTTTCTCCTCTGTTTTGCTGCAGTTTTTTTTTTTTTCTCAGATGATCCAGGAGTCACACACCTGCAGCTGGGTCACAACATGAGTTTACGGAAACTGAGTGAGTAACGTGTGTGTTTGCGTGAGTCTGTGTGTTGAGCAGCAGCTGCTCTTCGTGTTTCTTATGATGGGCCTGGGTGTGAGCAGTTCGGTTAACCACAGCTGACACACACAGCCCTGTTAGTTTTACAGTGTTTGGGGTATAATGATGACAATTAGAAAATCAACTGACTGCAGAACCTGTCCCATAATATATACGGTGATTTTTTGTTTAATTTTGTTGTCAGTTGTATCGCTTAATGTTTATTTTATTTCAGTATCATATGTGTTCACAACTGCAGTACACGCTTTTAAAATGGAGAACTTAGTTTGGGGTTTTTGTGCAGAAGGGAAAAAAATGTGTGTAAATCTTTACAGAAAACTGTGGCAGCAAAATGCAAAAAAAAAAGTCCCTGGAGTGTGTCCTATATTTAACATGTAGAGACAACCAGGCATGACCACACAAATGCAAAACATACAAATAAATACTTAATAGCCACAAACAATATAGAAACAGAATAACTCATTTCATAAAGCTGCATTAATAGATGATTTGTGCTACTTTGTTAAGCAGATTAAATGTAATTGTCACCTTGTTGCATATGCACACATCCAGGAGAAATGAGGTCGCATTCAATCCAGATCTGACTACTGTCCTGTACTATTCTGTCTTTTCTTTCATAACCAACGTTTGTACCTATTTTTGAAGTCTCTTGCTATGTTTATCAGCACACAGTTCACATTAATAAATCATTGAGTACAAGGACTGCTACATCTCATAATGGATGGATGTTTAAAATCTAGTAAACTTGTCTATTTAGTACTAAAAAAAGATAAATTTGAAACTCTGAACTTAAAAACAAACATCCTACTACAGACTTGTTCCCACACACTGACCATTCCTTCCTTTCTTACTTTTCCTCTCTCAGGTTTGAAATGGTTCGGCAGCCTGACCAACATCTCTTTTCGCCGCTCCACTGAGAAATCAGACTCCAAGGCCTCGAAGTCGAAGCCTGGAGCTGGAGCAGGATGTTGTCCTGGAGATGACAGTGATTGTTTTGACGTTACCTCAACGACACTTGCTCCAGTTGTTGAGACGACGCTGGACGACATGGGGGCCATGCGTCCTCGCACTTCCAGCTATGTCCGCTCCAGTGAGAATTACACCCACATGGGCACGTTGCCACGGCTACTGATGAGGAAGAGGGATAAGAGTAATAAAGGTAAAGCAGCAGAAGTCAGGATCAACACTGATGAGTGATTTTACTTCAGTTTAAAATGCCTTTAGAGGTATTTGGGGGTATAATCAATGACAATCCATCAATTGTAAAGCATACTCTGTCTTTCAGTGTATTTTTGTTCCTTATTTTATCTTAGTTTGTGTCCCCTTCTTTCCCAGGATGCTCCAGCACCAATAAGAAGAGTAAAGACAGGATCAGCAGAAGTCAGAGCCAGCGACCTGCAGGAGACCACAGCCAAACTTCTCTGAAACTCACAAGCAGCTCCTCCAAAGTGGCTGTGGATGAAGCTGCAGTTAAAGATAACAGTGGGCTCAAGCAAGACTCACTAACGGGTCCCAAGACACAGCCTGAACCTGCAGGTGAAAGTGGTGCCTCAAACACCGAAAACATCATCTCTGGAGCCACAGCTGCCTGTGAAGATGTGTCGCCATCTGGTGGCTGGAGTGCAGCGCTCCAATCAGAGACCTGCCACAAGTCAGACCTCACTCAGGCTGGTGCAGACTGGAACCCTCAGTCCATTAAAGATACTTCATCATCTCCACTCAGCCAGGAGGAGGAGGAGGAGGATGAAACGTGTGAAGCTGATGGGTTAGAGAGTGTGTCTGTGTCTGAACCAAAGGAGGAGGCAGAGAATAAAGAAATGTCAGATGGAGCAGAAAAGGGAAAGGATACATCTGACAGTAGCAGCAGGTGATTTTTTTTTTCATTCTTTCCCATTTCCCCTTTTTGTTCACTAAAGCCAGTAAAGGAGGAAACTGTGTAGAAGAGTACCACACATTAAGTTGTCCTGTAGTTGATTTAAAATGTTTTCTGCTGGTCTTATATTTGTCCCCATCATATCCACACATATGTCTGACAATTTGATTAAACACTTAGTGCAATTAGACCGTGAATTGGCACACTCTCCATCCTCTGAGGAGTTGTGTGTCATGTGGTAATAGTGGGAGGTACCAATAATTTCACAAAAAATAAAAGGAAAATTTAGAAAAGTTCAAAACAATCATTTCTACTGTCGCCAAATGAATTATCACCCTGTCCTGTTTACCGTGGGGGTGGGTGCCATGTAAGTCCGGCTCTGTTGCGTGCGTAAAGCCAGGGGGCGCAGGTCTGCGGGTAAACTGGGAGCTAAGTTGGACAGGTCACTTTTGTGCTGACTTTGCTGTGGACAGGAGTTGTCTCAGGCGATGGGTGTGAAGTGAGAAGATACCAGGATTCATTACTTCACTTTTTCCAGGCAGCAGGTAACATCGATTCCTTTTATTGACCAATTGCTGCTGGAAACCTGCTGGTGTGATGATTTCTCATTTTGCATTGATTGGTTGTTACACACAAGAGAGCAACCGAAATAAGTTTTTGTGTTGTTGTTTTAAAGTTTGAGCTTATTGCGTGCTGTTTTTTTTTCTTTACTTTTTTCTAATATTATAGTTTATTTATCAGCTAAGCTAGAAGTGGAAGAGTTTGGAGGAATATGCGCTAACAGCCCTCCCTCCTCTCAGCCGAGCAGATTGCATTTTCTCGCTGTTTCCCATGACATGCCAACAGCTCCCTGCTTCCAATATTCCATGCATGATAGCAAAGCGCGTGTATCGTGTTACAGCGGGATTTACACTGTGTGCGCGCGCGTGTGTTTATGTATGTGTGTGTGTGTGTGTGTGTGTGTGTGTGTGTGTGTGTGTGTGGTTGCAGGCTGTAGTTGTACAGGCATGCAGGGGGTTTGTATGTGTGAACCCATTAGTTCAGCCCAGGGACCGTGGGAAATACAGCTCTATAGTGTGTGCTCCGAGTCCAGTATGGGCACATCAAAGAGCTGTCTCAGTTCAAACCTAAATCACAGGTCTTTCCATCTGACAGCCTGGTCTGTCCATTTCCCTCTCATATTCTTCATCCTGTCCACAGTGCAGCTCTACACTTCTTCGCCTCAGCCCTTTTTCTGCTCGTCAGGAAAAGTCCTTTCAGCTGGTTCTCAGTGTTGGTGGTGATGGTTTTGTTGGCTGGTTAGATTTGGTTGTTGGTGTGTCCGGGTTACACAGCTCAGATGGTAGACAGGGGGGTTTGTGCTTCAGTCTCATTGTCCCCCAAAACAAAGCATGTCAACTTCTTTGTTTGGCAGTAGTTGGAAATATGTAAGAGGACATTTTAACTCATGTGGTGTCATGGCTCAAGCTGAAACAATTAGTCATTTCATTAATCTAGATTAGTTTTATTTCAGATGTGATGAATTGATGCTTTTCTTTGGCATATGTTGCATGACATTTGCCTGAATGTCCTTCTGTTGTTGAACTTGTTGCATTCCTAGTCATGGCCAGTTTTGAGTCAAATTAACTATGTAACCTAAAATCACAAGTTTCCATCGAATAGATTTAAATTCATACACCAGTCACCGTCTTCAGGCTGAAGGAAGATAAGGAATAACTGAGACATGTATCGTCCTCCAGGATGGACACATTCACTGTTAGGAGAAAATTTGAGGAAAAGAAATACGTCTGTCTCTCTTCACGTCTCAGTGTAGACACAGGTTATCTTCTGCTACACAGTCATTCATAGTTGGAGACAGGTCTGGTGCTGATGACGTGCGAGAATCTTAGCTTGGGTAAATGGTGGAATAGGAAACTTGCTGTTGTATCTGTGGGTGTGTTTACATGTGGTTTTACCATGTACAGTGCAGCTCTGGGTAACATCAACATCTCTCCGCTTTTAGAGGAAAGGGTCAGCATGTATGGGGAAGTAAAAGACATGTAGATCCTCTCTCACGATCAGATTGGCAACCGCACCGTCAACTTGTATTTGCTTGTGTGGTTCTCCCTGATCAGGTGCCAATTCATTTTCCTGCTAAAGACATTTTTAGCAGCATGCATAGAGCTCCCATCACAGCTATAGATGTTGCTGGTACAAAGCATCAGCATCAGTAGAATAAAACTAGAAAGATGTTTCATACAACCAGTTTGCATTGACTGGAGCCTGAAGCTATCGTCCAAGCAGTTTCTTCATCAGAAACCCCAGTTTATTAAATACAAATAAAATTGATTATTATTTGAAGGAGCGTCAGACAGTTTTCTCACTGAGAATCCAAATCTGGAAACAGCTGTAAAGTGTTGAAACCACAGCAGGTACTGTTGTCTTCCTATTTAGGTTCAGTGTGGTATTAGTTCTCAGCACCACATGTATTAAATATTCTATAATTGTACAATCATGGTTTTCAAAATCAGAGTTTAAGTGCAGGAGCAGCTCAGAAAAGGACTGTATTGCAACTTCACTGTGGGACTTATTAACATTCCCAAGCCCACTGCCACGATGGGACCCTTTGATCTGACCTCTCTGTAGTCATGTGTAACACAGCATCGCTCCCGGCCCTAAGAGGCCCATCATGCAATTGGGAGCTGCCGCTGATTGATCTTAAAACGTCTCTGGGAGTGTAATTGCCCCCTTTTGGCTCGCTCTTGCTCCAAATCACAAAGCTGCACAGCGGTACCAGCAGTACGACTCCCAGCACTGCAGCGCAGTGGGGGTTTTGACACACGATCGGGACCCATCATGAGTGTTAAAGTGTGAGTTATGGTGCCCGAGAGATTTGAGAGGCCAGTTTCACATTCGGCAACCTTGGATGCTCAGTGGGGTTTGTTATCTAGATGTTTTCTGTGAAGCTGGACTGCAACAGGGTTGTACTCACCGGAGATGGTCATGGGATTACATTTTTTTGTCTGAAGTTGTTAGAAGATCAAAAGTGTGTGTATCAAAGCTTACAATTTTGACAGAGTTTTACAGGCTTATCTTACATTACACAACATCTGCTTTTCTTCATTTCTCTTTTGTTTTTCTCCCTTTTCAGTCACATGGAGCCAGCAGAGAACCAGGCAGAATATGTTCAGGTAAGTTGGTTCAGTCCAGATGAATGTGTGTGTGTGTGTCTGCATGTGTATTCATCATTTTCTCTGTGTGTGTGTAATTTAATATCTTCCTACAGAAACTTTTCTTGCTTAATACGACTGTAACTTTTCACTGGCGGAAAATGATAATCCTCTCTCCATCCTGACAGACACGGTTACTTCCTGTGGTTGCACACATCTAAATCCTGTCATTTGGAATCAGACAGAAATATAATCATTTGCAGTTTTCAGTGGCACACATGCACACACCTTTAATAACCGACACGCCGGCAGATATTAGTCGTAGTTTTCAACCTGCACAGTTGCGTTGGAATTCCCACCTAACTCCAACATTATTGAATTAGATTTTTTAATGTGCGCGCTCAGACGTAATTGTCGCTGATTATTAGCCCTCAGCCTTCAATAGCTCTGCTCATTTCAGCAGGCTCACTCTGCATTTAGTCTAATTCAGACTGCCATTTAGCTAATTGAATTTGGAGTGAGGCAGTGCTAATGTCAGTGCTGTGCAACTAGCAGGAGGTATTGTCTGCAGCCAGTAGGTGGGGCCATCCCCTCGAGTTGTGTGTTCCCTTAAAGACAAAGTCAGCGTGTGAAGCTGTTTCATGACCTTGGCGATGAGTAGTAAGGATTCATGCCTCCTGTATGCATGTAAATACTACAAAGGAACTCTTCAACCGAGATCAAAAGTGGGATGTGAGAGTGAGAAAGTGGAGCTCAAAAGAGAAGGGAGGGAAAGGAAAGGCGAGGCTACAGTGAACTGTTGAGCTCCTGGGATCAGTTTTTCTATTGATTATACATCACAGGCGAAGTGGTAAAAGCCTTCTCCTATGACCCTGACCTGTATTCCCTTTGTAAAACAAATAACGTTCAACCTCCCCTGGCCACAACAAATTGACTTCAGTTAAATCCCACCACATTACCTCACTTGTTAGGACTTTATATTGTTGGAAACAGCCCATCTGTGACATCAGCTTACTTCAAACACACTTGATGGCCCACTTATATACATAGCAGGACCATCAGGATCATAATGGATCATACATCTTTATTTTACTGCTAGACTGATTGATTGAATATAAACAAATGCATTTAACTGGATCAATATAACCAATGATTCAGTCTAAACAACTTCTCAAAAATATGTTGTTTGCTCTCCCTTTCTTCTTTTTCCTGAAGGTTAATCATTTTCCCCCAAAGCTATACATTTTATAAATTATATGTTAGTAATCTGGTCTTTATTTGTTGTTCCACATCCACTATTATCAGTTTAGGAGCGTGAATGTTGTAATGCTTCATTACACAGAGCATTACTTTAGTCAACTGGGACAACTGGAATATTGGGACTGGGTTATAACTTGAATCAATCTCACACTGATGCAGAATACTTCACGTTTTTGATTCACATTTCAAAATGCAAAGAAATATGGTTCCTATTTTCTGCTTTAAGCTCTAACTCAGCCACCTTTTTTCTTCCAGTTTAAACCCCCTGCATGTCTTGTCACCCAGATTTTGTCTCTTCTCTCCTTTTCTTGCATTCACACCACCACAACAGCCCCTCCTACCACCACCCACTGCCCCACCCACTCCCTGAAAGCTGCTGGCAATCCCTCCATCTCCTTCCATTTCTCTGAAACATTTATGACAGCTGATGTTTAAATCAGGAGTTAGCCTCACTGTTCCCTATTATAATGGGACAGACCAGGCCAATGAGTCTGACTTTTTTTTTGCACGTGCACGCTCACACACGTGTGAACACGCACACAAAAACATACACACACCTGCATGCACAAGCAGTTTCTGACTTAAAATAAAAATTGGACAAAGTGTAACAGAGACAGACACACAAACCAATCCGGGCTGAAAATTCTCAAAGAAAACAAGCGTTGAAGACGATCTTTGGTCTTTTCAGATTTATCATAAAATATCTATTATCATAAAATTGTCATGGGGCCACACATCTGGTCAAGCTATGTGTGCTGTTTTTGTTTTTGTGACCTCTAGATGGTTTATGGCTGGTGAAAGTCCATGCTATGTTGTATTTTTAAGCAACTAATCAACAGTGTGTGTGACGTGCATGTGTGTGGTTAGTTGCTTTATGATTGTGTGCATTTATTTTTGCCTGCAGCCCAGCCCTGCTTTGTCTCCTGTCCTGTTTAGTGGTTTGGTCGTGCTCTGACGGGAGGGGCAGGAGGGGGGGAGGTGGGACGGGTCGCTTCATAGGAGGTTTATTAACATGCGTCTGGCACGGGGCACACAACGGTACTCCAGAAAGAATGTCTGTGTGTGAGTGTGTGAAGCGGCTCAGCTGTGTATCTGTGTGTTACCGCACGTTTGATTACACGAATGGTTGAAATTTCCAAAATCTGTGTGTGTCTGTGTGCTGCCTGATTAATTTAAGGCAGTGCCCTGTGGGGGCATGTACGCATTTGTGTGTGTGTGTGTGTGTGTGTAGCTATTACAGTAGACGTGGCGCCTCTGTAAATGAGAGGGGGTGTAAACTGTCAGGGCCGACAACACATTCTTATTCAGCTGCTGTTCCTTCTTCTCACTGACACACATTTCACACATATACATCGTGATATACTGAAATGATTACATTATTTCATTAATCATTTCATTTTATCACCAAACAGAAAGCTACACAAATCTCTTGATGGCAGAGTTATTTTCAAAAGCATTTTCAAAATAACACCTGCAGTAGTATAAACAGTCCTGTCCCCACCATGAGTACAGGTTTGGTGAAACCCATCAGAAGTGGCATTTCCATAATAATAACATACTGATTGCTGTACATACAGTTTTTCAGTGTTTGCACTTAATTAAAAAGTTAATGTATCTTGGTTAATTTGTGTGTGTTGCCTATAAACTTGATGACACTATGGCTGTTGCTACAGTCTACAGTTATGCTAGCAGCTCTGTGACACAGTGACACATGAGCATACATCCATCTTGATGTTTAACAGTCAGTGTTTATTGTGTTTTACACAATGCACAGCTGAGAATGATGGGAATATCATTTGATAAATGATCCTAAATGTCAGCGTAACTATCTCAGCAATACTTATCTGTGCAACTCAATATATTTCAATATTGAAATATTTCACTTAAAACTGCAGCACAGAACTTCTGTCTCCCCCTTCTGGCAGTCACAGTAATTACACTAACACAATAGATGTAGTGGTCGCTTCCTTCCTCTGCTCTGACAAAGCGGTCGTTGCTGGTTGACGCAGAGCATATTGCTACTGGTTAGCCAGCACGGGATGTCCCCCACACACACCGGATAAATGTGATCTGGATGACTGAGATTTTTCACAGACATCCGATATACTGTGAAATCAGGTTTAACTGGCACTGGTAGGTTTAACTGTCATTGTGTGAATGCAATAGACATTCATGTATGTGAACAAAGTCCCGCACTCAACCATAAGTGTTGGAAGCACTGAATGAAAATGAGATCACCAAAGTCAGCTGGTTTTATCCTCTGGAGACCATGATGCATTTATTGGATATTTGCTCCACGAACTGCAACCTCAAACACAACCACTGAGTGAATCAACACTGTTTGAAAGTCTTAGCAAATATGTCTGACATTTTCTGTGGGGCTACTGTATTTTCAGGAGTTTCTATTATTTTGTCCACCATCTTCAAGGTCGGCATGCTCATGCTGATAAGGAGAACATCGCACACTGGTCCCTTTTTAAGCGGTATTACACACTGCTTTATTCATTACCAAAGATGTGTCTCGTTGCTACAGCAACACATTTTTGCAAGGTTTAGTCATTTTAATGCGATTAAAGCTGATTTTTAATTGCACTATTTCACACCTAAATGAATATTTTTTCGACACATTTGTGCGGACAAAGTCACAGCATTCCCAGCAGGCCTCTCTTTCTTTCTCTGTGTTATTGTTGCAGGCTGATGTTTCAAACGGGCTTTGAAACACATATCTGTGGTTCGATACGGATTAACCACTATGTGAATAGGGTCCACCCTGTGAAAACACACTGATGACAATCAGACACAGACACACACAGGTCATTAGCCATACCCTCCTAACCCCCAGCGGAGCCTGGTCTTTGTTTTTAGACCCGCAGATGTGCACACACATAAAGATGTGTTTGCACATATAATCTTGATCTACCCCCAGAGTATCTTTTTTTCATCTCTTTTCATCTCTCACATGCACATACACACACATTTTCCCCTCTCAAACACACACTCACACTATCCCTGTGTGTCCCTCCCTCACACACACGCACACTTTCATTAGTGGGATGCTTGCAGGCACGTGCAGGGATTCTCCATTGTGCTCCCTATCAGCCTGCGGGATGGGGCTCACTAATTAATATTTAACTGAAGACCGCCTCCAAGCAGGGGAGGAGATGTAGAGATAGAGGACTGCGAGGAAGGGAACGTGGAGGGATGGCCTTGGAGCAGAAGGGAAGGACAGAGGAGAGAATAGAGCGAATGTGAAGGATCAGAGAAGAAAGAAGGCTTAAAGAAGGAGGTTAGGCTATTGATCAGAGGGATAAGAAGGAGGGAGAGATGAGGGGAGGAGCATGGTAATAAGAGCGGTTGGAGACAGGCTGGATCTCATAGACTGTAAGGGAGTTGAGGGATACAGGAATGTTGAAAAGAGAAGTGGCAGCATCACTGAATGGATGACAGCGAGAGTAACAGAACAAACTGACAAGAAAAGATTTTCAAGAAAATTCAGGGACAAGAAACAGAGACAGATGCGGTTCTTGTGAATGCAGAGAATGAAAGAGAAATCCATGGCTTTTCGAGGGAAGCAGTAGTGGATGAGGCAAAGAAGAGACAGAACAAGACAGACGAGTCAGGGTAATGAAGTGCACAAGACAGTGAAGTAAGAGAGAGGCTCTCTTTAGTGTTCCCAGGCTCAAAATTGGACAAAGTTACAACCATTTTTCTTTCAACCTGTGTTTGTAGAGAGTTCAGTGTGCTTCATTTAAACATTGTAAATGATGTGGAACTATGGGGTTGGATGAAACAGCCAGCGACACACGCTGTGTTTTGATTAATTTATTTCCTATGAAGTAACAATAGCTGTTTGGAAACATTAGCGCATGATCTTGACTAATTTGATGGACTGTTTTGGTTGGCTACTGGATTGAACTGATCAGCTGGTTTTAATGAAATTAGGAGATTTATGATGTTAGCATTTTAATAAATGTGTTGAAAAACCCCTATCTGTTGTCATGGGTGAATGTTTTTACAAGACGGTATTACTATTTCACCACAAGAGGGCAACAGTGTTCAGTCTGTATCATCAGTACAACTGGATTGTGCCATTGTGGAGGTTGGTGCTCTCTGATTGCATGAGTCATTCAGTTGTGGTAAAGCTCAGTGACTTAATTTATTCATTTGAAGATGTAAAACAACAATGACAGAATGTGCTCCTCTCTTGTGCAAACCTACTTTAAAAAAGGAGCCAAAAAGACAGAAAAAAAAAAGAAGAATACATTTGTAAGTATCAATCTGTGGAGTGGCTATTAGCTAATGCACCTGAAAGTCAAACGCATGCTGACACTGCCAGTTTTAATGATAAACTCAAAGCTAAACCCAGGCATCTACTTTTAAACTCTGCATTTATCATGTTAGTTTTTTCTTTCACGTGAAGTTTGGGTGGCGTGTGTGAGGTGCAGATGTAACGCTGCTTATGTTATGATTGTTTTTGCCGGGGTATTACAGAGGATTGAGGGAAAGAAAGCACAGGGTCCCTCTTATGAGATTATTTGTGTCCCTGCTGTGTAATCTGTCTAATCCAGCACTGGATGGTTTGAGATTACATTAAGAGGAGACGCTGCAGTTAATGAATCCATCCTGGTGTCTTGTAGCTCCTTATCTCCTATCTGGCCTTTTCTCCCTGCCTGTGTGACCCACTAGCATGCATTCAAGAGGCAGATTAGAGTGATTACTGGCATCCGTTGCTGTGTGTGTGTATTTGCGGGCCACAAAGATAACCAGTGATGACAGAGTAAGAAAAGCACCATATATATATTATTGTGCCTCAGTGTGTTACAGTATTCCCTCCTTCTCTCCGCTGTGTTATATATTTCCCTGCAGTGGTGCAGGACCCGACTAAATGCAGTGTCAGAATTTTGGATGCTGTCAATGCTCTGGCAGTGTTGCCATGGTGAAGCGTCCTCAATGATGTCACTCACTTGGGCCTCTGGAGACAGAGCCCCACCCCTCCTGACATCTCCCTGCCGGTATGTGTGTGTGTGTGTGTGTGTTTATGTGTGTCTCTATGTGAAATGGGCCGGTGAAAATCACACCGTGTTATCCTTGAAACACCTGCCTGTGTGTTTCAGCTTATAATGAGCTGTCTAGCTGCAGTCTGCATGGCTTTTTAGAGACACATCATTATATTCTGCAACACACATGCACTCCGTCTCTCTCTCTCTCTCTCACACACACACACACACGCACACAGATAACATTTCTGTCAACATGCTTTCAGCACAGGAAGTAAATGCTCTGTACAGCCTACTATAGTAATATATAGTGGTGTGTATGTGTCAAAATGTAGATGGAATAAGAGGTGTGAATATGCATTGAAGCGTGTGTGTGGTGGGGGAGCTCCCCTGTTGGGTTCCTTTCATGGCAAAAGAAAGGTTAGATTCCTTTGGGAGGCTGCACACGTCCTCCTCCTTCTCTCCTTCTACCCTTCTTCATTCATCATCTCATCTTTTAATTATCTTTCCTTCCTCCCCTTCCATCTTTTTCTCACTTTCTCCCTGTTTCTCTCCCTCCGTCATCCCTTCTCCCCCCCCTCCAACCCCAACCCTTGTCAGCATTGTCTCAGCACTGAAGCGGGGGTCATCGGGTGGGTGTGGGTGGGGTTTCTGCCTGCAATTCGACAGCACTCCTC
>OOFC01025133.1:28887-40872 GCA_900323345.1 Pseudochromis fuscus | reverse complement strand
CGTGGTTAGCTTGATCAACAAGTCTTGTCTCCTCCCTTCACATCCTCATATGGTCACCTCTGGCTCCAAAAACCAAACATGGCCCCGTACAAATACCAAAATCCACAAACCAAGGTGACGTCACGTTAGCTTCATCCCTTCTACAATCCATGTTCTGTCTTAGCTACTGCTGATCTTCCTGGAGTCCACACATTAAAAATATTTTATAAAAAACTTTGTTAGGATCGTGAAAAATTGGGTAAAAAAAAACCCCACACAGCTTCAGCTTTAATTAAAAATAAATGGTTACAATATATAATGTCCATATAACAACTAATAATGGCATTCACTTACCTAACTTTAGCTTTGTCCATTGTATATACAGTCGATGGTTTGTACAGACAAGTAACATGTGCAGAAATACGTGTGACATAAGGATGACAGAGACAGAAATAATTCATATTCAGTTCATATGATTATTAAACACCTTTACCTGACACAGATACTGTTTGCTGTTACACAGTCATCCCTGACTCCTTCATGTCCGGGTGTGTCGTCCCTGCAGGTCAGTGAATTACTGGGCACAACAGCCCCCAAGCAGCAGGCTACACTCACTGTGTCCTGCCGGGGGGAGGTGGGCTGGAGCTCCGTGGGACAGCAGCAGACCCTGCGGGAGTTCCTGGAATACAAACTGAACCCTGAGCCTGTTCTCCCCAAGATGGAGGGCGTGACCGAGTTCACAGAGTACATCTCTGAAACCGTGGACGTCCCTTCACCTTTCGACCTCCTGGAGCCTCCCACCTCCGGAGGCTTTCTGAAACTCTCCAAGCCATGTTGCTACATCTTTCCCGGCGGGCGAGGAGACTCTGCTCTCTTTGCTGTGAACGGCTTCAACATCTTGGTGGATGGCGGTTCTGAACGAAAGTCTTGCTTCTGGAAGTTGGTCCGTCACCTGGATCGCATTGACTCGATTCTGCTCACACACATCGGCGCTGACAATCTCCCGGGTATCAATGGGCTTCTTCAGAGGAAGATAGCAGAACAGGAGGAGGAGCAGTCACAAGGCTCCACCAACTATAGCGACTGGATGAAGAACCTGATTTCTCCTGAATTAGGTGTCGTGTTCTTCAACGTACCAGAGAAGCTTCGTATGCCAGAATCTAATCTCAAAGTAAAGCGCAGCATCGAAGAGGCCTCGCTTACTTTACAGTACCTTAACAAACTAGGAATCAAACCGGAGCCTCTCTTTCGAGTGGTCAGCAACACTATTGAGCCCATCACACTCTTCCACAAGATGGGAGTGGGCAGGTTAGACATGTATATTCTCAACCCTGTCAAAGACAGTAAAGAAATGCAATTTTTAATGCAGAAGTGGGCCGGCAACAGCAAGGCTAAAACTGGTATTGTGCTGCCTAATGGGAAAGAAGGAGAAATCTCCGTGCCCTACCTGACATCAGTTACAGCCTTAGTTGTCTGGCTTCCTGCCAACCCTGTAGAAAAGATCGTCCGAGTGTTGTTCCCTGGGAATGCACCGCAAAACAAGATCCTCGAAGGCCTAGAAAAATTAAAGCACCTTGACTTCCTGCGCTATCCTGTAGCCACACAAAAGGACATTGCCTCAGGAGCTCCTCCCTCTGCTGTAAAACAAACGAAGTTAAAACAAAGAACAGACAGTAAAGAGAGTCTTAAATCCTCCCCAAAGACCACCGCAAAGGTCTCAAAGAAAGACACTGAAGGACAAGATGATGTGTCAGCCACCACAGAGGCAAAGAGTGACTCTGTAAAGGAAAATATATCGGCGAAGAAAGAGGAGAAAAAGCCAACCAAGACATTAAAATCTAAATCTGAAGTGCCAGAAAAGAAAAAACTCTTGAAAGAAAAATCATTAAAAAAGCACTCTAAGGAAAGGGTGTCAAAAATGGATGAGAAAAAAGATAAGGAAAAGAAAGAGATTAAGAAAGTAAAGAAGGATGACTCCGCTAAAAAAGACGAGAAGAAAGACGGCAAGTCCAAAGAGGACAAGAAAAAGGACACGTCCAAACCAGAGCTGCGAAAAATTACAAAGCCTGACCTGAAACCACTTACACCAGAAGTAAGAAAGACATTACACAAAGCTAAAGTTACAAGCAAATCCAAAACTGCAAAAAGCAAAGCAGCAAAGGTTGAACCTGCCGAACCCAAAGCAGAGGAGCCAAAACCTGAAACTGTTCAACCTGAACCGATAGAGAACGGAGCTGTTGAGGGAACGTCTGCTCCCTCAACACCTGAAGACCTCACCAAGGATTTTGAAGATCTGAAAAAAGCTGAAGTTACAGCTGTATCAGCAGAGCCAGCAGCAGAAAGCATCACTGAAGAGCAGGAGGCACATGAGGAAACATCTAAAAGTCCACCGAGAACAAAGTCTCCAGAAAAGGAGGCACCAGACCTGGAAGTAAAAACTGAACCTGAAGACAAAGAGAAGGAGGTGACACAAGAGACAGAAATGGAAGAGGCTCAAAAGTTCGAGGATGAGGGAGCAGCAACTCAGGATGAAGACGAGGAAGAGGAGGAGGAGGAGGCCCCAGCTGCTAAAAAGACAGCACAGGTGGAGGAGGAAGAGGAGGAGGAGGAGGACATGGGAATAGGTGAAGAGGAAGATGAATCCAAATGGAAGGAGGCAAAGGATGAAGGGCTCGACAGAAAACACGAGATAGAAGAAATGGAGAAATCAGAAAATCTCTCAGCTAAGGTTGTGACGAAAGTGGAGCCACAAATGACAAAAGACGAGAAAGAGGAAGAAGAGGAGGAGGAAGAGGCAGTGGAAAAAGCTGAACTGGAGGAGGTAGAAGATTTAGACGTAATAGCAGATGAAGAGATTAAAGTCAAACCTGAAGATGTAGTTGAAAGCAGAACCACTGAAATTCTGACTACAGCCAAAGACGAAGAAGAAGAAGAGGAGGAGGAGGGCTACCTATCACATGTGGGAGGGGCCACTGCTCCCATAACCTCAGTAGCTCACGGTGCTGCTGCAGCTGAACCCATCTCCTACATCCAAGACGAGACAATTCCTGGATACTCTGAGACCGAGCAGACCATCTCTGACGAGGAGATTCACGAGGAGGCAGAGGAGAGGATACCACACTTGCAGTACGATGTTGGAGCCTACGACATCTCCGTGCCAGATCAGACGGGCTCATTTGTAAATATCCACGGGATGAGGGAGATGCAAGCTGCAGCTATGACAGACAAATGTTTTATACCAGGTGTGCAAGAGCAAGTATCCGTGTTCACCAACATCATCACGGCTCCTCTGGCAGAAGAAGAGCATGTGTCCTCTGCAACATCCATCACAGAGTACGACAAAATGTCTTCCTTACCTACTTCTATTGCTGAGGATCAATCTGTGCCATCTGTCACAGCGCCTCAAGCCGAGGAGCCACCTCAAACCCCAGTTCTCCCATCAAGCCCACCTGATGCCACCCAAAGCAAAGAGCAGCCACTTTCTGCGGGAACTCTTTCACCTCCTTCTTTAGAAGAGGACAAACAGTCCAAGTCTCCATCCAAGTCTCCATCGGATGATTTACAGCTTCCTGTTGCAGAAGTGAAGCCAGCAGCTAAAGTTCCTGATGTTTCCAAGGAGGAGGAGGAGGAGGAAGAAGAGGAGGAAGAAGAGGAGGAGGAGGAAGACCAAACTCCCAATGTTGAGATCTCACTTGAAAAACTCCAAGAGGGCTACGCTTCATCCCAAATGTTACAGAGCAAAGAGAAAGACATTGAAAAGCTGGTTAGCTCAGGATCTCCAGAAAAGTCTGTGCATGACATCAAACCAGACCACCTACCAGTCGAAGAGGAAAATATTGATGCAGTTGCACCTAAAGACACTTCATCTGTTGTTCCTACAAGACCATTTGGATCCGACTCAGTCACTTCAGAAAGCGAAGAACGTTGCTTCAGTCCGGATGATATCACTGTGAAAATGGCTTCCCCTCCACAGTCTGGACCCTCAAGCGCAACTCACTCTCCACTCCGTCAGTCACCGGTTGAAGACAAGTCCAAGGTCTTCACTGATCTAGAGTTGCAAAAGCAAGAAGAACTTCCTGATGACATCACAGAAACAGTCCCACAGAAAGATGTTGACGGTAAGAAAGTTGATCAGGATGAAGCAGAAGTTGTAAAATCTTTGGACAAATCCATTGAAAAAGACACAAAAGAGGTTTCAGCGATGAAAGAGCCAGGAAAAGACACTTCATCTGTCCCAGAAGATGAAGGAAAACAGGCAGAGACAGTCAGTGTTGTTGCTGCATCTGTAACAGAAGCAGTTTCAGGGAGGGATTCCCTCGTCTCATCTAAACAACATGAAGAAGAAGCTGGGTTCATAGAGAAAGACGCTGAAAAGCCTGTACCAGGTAAATCTGCAGAGAGGGAGAGTCATTTCCAAGATGATGATGATGATGATGACAAGAAAGATGATGATGATGATCATGACGATAAATCTGCAGTTAAAACCGTCAAGGCTGAAAAGGAGAAAGAAAAGGATGATACCCTCGATGCCAAACAATTTAAGGATGAGCAGAAACAGAAATCTGTCATCCAGGAAGACATTTCTGCTGGTAAGTCCATCACAGACGAGAAAGCAGAAAAAGAGGTCGAGAAAGATGAGACTTCTGATATTAAGCCAGTGAAAGAAGAAATTTCAAAGGAGGCCGTCACCGCTGTTAAAGATGGGGAAAAAGAGTCAGAAAAGGACCAAGCTCTGATGGTCAAAACCACTAAAGAAGCAGAGATGGAAATCATTACCTCTGAGGCCAAACAAATCAAAGAGGAGCAAAAGCAGAAAGATGAAACAGATAAAGATGACTCTAACCTCAAACCCAAAGCTGAGGTTAAGGAGACAGATGCTAAAAGTGATGATGTGTCTGAGAGTAAGATTTTAAAAGAGGAGAAGAAAGAGACAGAAAAGAGTGATACCTCTGATATTAGTGCTTTAAAAACTCAAGAAAAAGAGTTGGAAAAGGTCCACGCTTCAGATATGAAGCCTGCTAAAGAAGAGGTGGAGAAAGAGTCACTAAAGGATGATATTTCCATCCCTCAGTCTACTCAAGGTGAGGACAAGAAAAAGGAGACAGAAACATCAGATATCAAAATGACTGAAGATAAGGAGGAAAAGCAGATGGACAAGATAGATGTTTCTGCTGCTCAGCCCTTTACAGAAGAGGAACGGGAAGAGGAGAAAGAAACTGGTGACATCATTGCTGCTAAAGTCAGCAAAGAAGCTCCTGGTGAAGATGATAAACCTGTTGTTAAGGAGGAAGAAAAGGGAAAAGAAATTTGCAAAGATGCCATTTCAATCATCAGTCCCACCAAGGTGGAGGAAAAGGAGGGAGGAGGAAGTAAAGATGAGTCAACCACAGAACAAGAAAAGGAGAAAGACACAGGTAAAGAGGACAGTACTGACACTAAACCCTGCAAAGAAGGAGAAAAGGATGAATCTGACATCTTCAAACCTTCTGTAGAAGAAGTTAAGAAGGAAGACGCAGGTAAAGACCTTCCTGCTGCTGTTAAACTTACTATGGCAGAAGAAGAACATGAACTACCAAGCAAGGCAGAAATTTCTGTTGTAAAATCAACAGTTGGAGAAGAAAAGAAACAACAGGAAAGTAAAGATGCTGCTGCTGCTGCTGCTGCTGCTGCTGCTGCTGTTGAACCTACTAGGGAGGAACAACAGGCAATTATATGTAAAGATGACGATTTCTCTGCTACCAAAGCAGAAGCAAAAGAAACACTTCAAACTGTCAAACCAGTCATAGAAGAAGACAAGGAGCAAGAGGCAAGTAAAGCTGTCACTACTGCTGTCAAACCAGCAAAGATGGAGGATGAGGATGTAGCGATTAGCAAAGATATTCCCGCTGTCAAAACATCCAAGGATGAAACGAGCACGAAGGACGTGATTTTTGTTGCTACATCCACCATACAAGATGGAAAAGACAAAGAAGTCAGTGAAGATATTTGTGCTGCTGAATCAGTGACACAAGAAGAAGAGCAGAAAACTGTAGATGAGGAGAAAACAGTCACTGTCAAACTGTCCGAGGAAGAGGAAGTGACAGTTCAGGATCAGAGTGCTGCTATAAAACCAACAGTAACCATTAAGGATGAAATCTCTGATATTAAATCAGTGAAAGTGGATGAAACCAAAGATGCTGCTGATGTGAAGTCCCTCACAGATGAGGAGAAGAAGATTGAATTGAAAGATGCCACATCAGATGTAAAACTGATGAAGGAGGAAGCAAGAGAAGAACCCAAAGAGGAAACATGTGATGAGGATGAAAAAACTGATGAAAAGGCTGATATTCCTGAATCTGTCTCCATGAAGGAGCAGAAGGAAAAAGACCTCCATGATGCTTCTGTGAAAACAAGTGAGGATGACAGAGAGGTTGAAAAAAGCGACCTGTATGAAAAACAAATCATAAAACAGGAGATTAAGGAACAAAAGGGTGACACTGATGACCACAAACACACTGTGGAGGACATTAAGAGTAAAGAAACCGAGAAGGTTGACACCACAAAAGAGAAAGAAACTGACGCCATCATCGAACATGCAAAAGAGAAGGAGCCATATGAAGCTGAAACCATCGAGAAGCAAACGAAAGATGCAGTGAAACAGGACAGTCGTGAAGCCGAGTCCATCAAACAGGAGCCAGAGAGCCAGATGTTCACTGCAACATTTAGCACCAAAGAAGTTCATCCTGTTGAGTCTGAGGATGATAAACGAGAAGCAGATCTTCCACAGGCTCAGACCGTGGAAGAGGAGAAGATTACAAAGGAGGAGATTGAGGTTGGAGATAAGCACATACACAGAGAAACCGCTGATAAACTTAGTGGATCTCCGAAAGAGAAGGAAACCTTTGATATTGGATCAGAAGAAAAAATGAAGCAAGACATTTCTGTAGTAACCCCAACACAAGACCTGAAAACAGTAAAAGATGACATGTGTGTGTCTGCTGACCACGTTCAGGAGGAGAAAGAAGATAAAGCATCAAAGATCACTGTTGGTCAGGAAGAGAAGATGGAAAAAGAAAAAGACGATGCACATGTTGCTGAACTGAGTAAAGAACAGAAAATGGAAAAAGAGCAAGAAAAAGACACTTATGAGACTGAAGACATCAAAGAGGAAAAGACAAAAGCAGTGGAGGATGAAAAGATGATTAAAGAGAAGGATGCTGCCGACACAACGACAGACGAGATCACAGAGAAAGAAAAGTGCGACTCCTCAGAGGCGGACCACACCAAAGAGGAGAAATGGGAAAAAGAGGAATTACAGGAGAAAGACTTGGACAAAACCATTAAACAGCCGACACAGTCAGTATCAGGAGACGCAGTGTCGGCATCCAAGTCAGAGTTTAAACCTGCATTTGTTGTTCAGTCGTCAGATGAAGATCGAGAAGATGAAGAGGAGGAAGACATTTGTATGGGAGGAGCAGGCTCCAGACCTTTGTCAGTGGAGCCAAGAAAGTCTGACCATGACATCTCTTCTGCAGGTCTCCCTTCAGTCCAACCTCCAGAGACAAGCGACCAGACTAAACCACCTACATCTCAGCAGCCCACTGTAGTAATACCCACACTAACAATGCAGGGACCCTCAATGGATGAAGACTTCAAAGAGTTTGGGAAAGAAGAGTCCAGACTTTCACCAGAAGCACACAAAGACATTGTGAAGACGGAGACCCCATCTGCACCACTCGCCCAGCCAGAGCCCTCCTTTGATACAGTCACATCAAAGGAGACAACCGTGATTACAAAAGAAGAAACATCTCCTGGTGTCACAGCTGCCAAAACAGAACCAGCTGAGAAAAAGCCTGTTTTGTCAACAGTATCAAGCACCGACAGTCAACCCAGGAGCTGCACCCTGTCGAGCATGGAGAGCCAGTCCAGCGTGGAGGAAACACCACAACAGGAGAAACAGACGAGCTCCGGTGTCAGTGCTGAAGAAAAGGCAAAGCTGGACGAGAAGGCAGGAAAGGAAGCGGAGAGAGAGATGGAAGGAGAACGAGAGGTGGCGTCTCCGGGATTATCACAGCCCTGTTCGTATTTCATGTTGGACAAAGACTCTGAGGATGTGAGACAAACTTCAGACGCTGCAAAAAAGGAGAATGGTGAGAAAATGAGCACGGAGAAGGAGGCCATCAGTGGAAGCTTTGGAGATGAGAAGCAAAGCTTTGGTGCATCCAAGTATGATCCATATGAAAAGCCCATCCCAAAAGAGCACGATGTGGACTCCAGGGAGGAGAGTGAGGTGGCTTTAGGTTTCGATCACACTTCTGACATCTGTATTGATGATAACAGAAGAACAAGCCAGACAGAGGCTGGGGGAGCCATGTTCCTCCTGGACGATCAGTACAAAGAAGAGCCTCTGAGCTTCAGTAGAGTCGACTACAGCCCAGTGTCCCTCACAGAGAGCGAACGAAGCAGCCACCACAGTCAGAGCACCTCCCCGAAATATGAAGACAGAGAGAAAGGCCAAGAGGAGGAACGTGAGAGGGAAGACAGAGCAGAGTCACCTTATGTCGACAAGAGCTTTTCACCCAGAGACATCCAAGACAACAAAATGTCTCAAGCTGCTGAGTCCTACTCTTTCACCCCCAAAGAGGACAAACCTGAGAAATCAGAGAAAGAGAAAGAAGATGCACAGGAAGGAGCAGCAGCAGCTTTTCAAGCACATGCACCAGGAGAAAGTGATGGAGTTCCTGCCAGTGCTGCCATTCAGTCAGCAGCCACATCATTAAGACAAGAAACACCCCCTCTGTCATGGAGCCCATCAGATCTCGGTGCCCAAGCTTCATCTACAAGTGGAGCTTTTGGAGAATTCACAGAAAAGGAGACATCTGAAAAAGAGAAACCAAAATCTGCTGAGTCACACAAAGACAAAATGGATTCCTCTGAGCATAAGAAGGAAGGATATACATCTGGTCGGCACTCACCGGCAGAAAAGGACATTTTACCTCAACAGGCGTCGCTGTTAGAGAGAGAAGAAACACCGAGTGACTCACGAACTGCCCCTGAAGCCACGACTGTGGGACATAAAATAGATGATAATGTTTTGGCATCTGACAACAGTCAAATTGGGACATCTGCTGCTTGTAAATCACCGGGTTATCCTGAAGGAAAAGAGAGCCTGATAGATAAAAGGCTACTTGTAGAGGGGGAGGATTTCAATGTTGACGATGACGAAGATGAAGATGAGGATGAGGAAGAGGAAGAGGAAGAGGAGTCAAGTGATGTGGATATGGAGAAGGGTGCCAGGGAACAATCTGAAAAAGAAATGTGTCGACGTGGCTCCGATGACAGTTCAAGGTTAACAGAGGTAGAGGATTCAAATAAAAAGCCTCCGTCACCAGAATCAAGCTTCGTTAAAGAGGAAACCGTCTGTAAACCAACACCTGATGATGCCTCAGCTTTTAAAGTCACAGAGACAGACAAACAGGATGTGAGTAAAAAAACACCTGAAACAAAACCACTCAAAGAGGAGGAGCCAGTCAGTGATGGCACCACCTCCAAACCTCCGGAGACACAGAGTGAAGATGTAAGCCAAACATGTCAGTCACCACATCCAGCTACACTCAAAATGGATGAAAGCTGTCTTTCTACACCAGATGCCCTGAAACATGCTGACAAAAAGGAAGAAGACGGCACGGACAAAAAGCATTTGTCTCCTGAACCATCCACAAAGAGGAGATTGTCATCAGCAGGGGACATTACTTCTTCTGAACTACTAGAGTCAAAGAAAAGCGATGAAAACAAAGTGTCTCTGTCACCGGAGGCAAGCTTTTTGGAAACAATGCCCACAAGCTGCTCGACAGGCAGCTCATTGCCACCTGATTATTCAGAGTCCACGTCCAAGCCTCCATCTGGTCCCTCACCGCCACAAACAGGTATCTATGCAGATTTTGCCCAGGGCAGATCTGGAGCTTTTTACAGTGAGGACAGTCAAGAAGGATTGAAAGAGGACAAGAAAGAGACCTTTGTCCTCTCAGACACCTCTCAGCCGTCCAAGGATGATAAATATTTCAGCCAAAGAGATGTCCAAAAACCAAGTTTAGATGAAAGGCCGACTCCGAATATCACTGCAAAACATGAGGAAAGTACCTCATCAGCTTGTACGTACACCACTTTGACATACTCTACTTCAACATTCTCCTCTACATCATACAGCTACTCATCCTCAGCCTCAACGTCTCTCCTAAAGAGCCAACAGCCAGGAGACAAAGCTGAAAGTTCCTCAGCATCCAGCTCTGAAGTAACTTTAGCCAAAGAGGAACCATCGATCACGGCGACATCCACGAGTTCCTGCTTTGGAGGGTTTCAGAGAGAAGAGTACATGGAGGTGACAACAAAACCCACAACAGAAGTGTCTTTACCCAGTCAGTCTGATGAGGCCAAACCATCATCTCTTACTGCCAAGCAACCTGAAGGTCAAGGTGGCTCTGCCCAGCAGGAAACAGATGCAAAATGTAGTACTGATAGTTTTCATATGCTAGAAACTACGAGCGCCACTCCCACTCCCTCCACAGCGCCATCTCTACAAAGCAGTGAAGCAGTAAAGATGTTAGAAGGTTTATCCACATCAGAGGCTCACTTTGATGTCTCTCCCCTCCAAAGGGCTGAATCCTCTGACAAGAGGTTTGTGGAAAACAAGGAGCCTGATACACTTGAAACGGAGGACAGTACCCTACCATGTCGTATTGAATGTCAAAAAATCAAAGTGGTTGAGCAAAAAGAGACTTTTTCATCAGTCACTGAGTCATATGCGGTCGAGAGTACGATACACTCCACCACCACCACCACCACTACTACTGTTGTCTCTAAACCTGATGTGGTGATGGAAACAACTCAACAGACAGCCTCATTCACTCCACTGAGTGATAGTGAAACTACCAAAACCTCATGTGCCATAACAGAAGAGTGTAAAGAGAAAACACCGCAGGTAAAGGACGAAAAGACAAATGGAGCTACTGCATCGGTGAAGGAGATGTCAGAAAAAGAAACAAGTGAAAAGGATAAAAACACAGAGACACTGAAAGATATTGACACCAAACAGAAATCAGAGGAAAAGGCACTGGATGAAAAGGCTGGTAAACTCAGCACGGATGAGAAAAAAGCAACAGCTGAGCAGGATGAAAAAGTAGAAGCTGATAAACAAGCAAAAGCAGGAGTGGAGGACAAAAGCTTTCTGGAGAAGCCACCAGAGAGATTAGAGATGAGGAGAAAGAGCAGTATATCAGACTGGGAGCTACTACAGAGGCCTGATGACTGCCCAAGTGCCCCCCCTCCAGGTTATGGTGATGATGAGGAGGAAGAAGAGGAGGAAGCAATGGAGGCGATGGAGTGGATGTCTAGCATCCATGGTACCTCTGTGTCCTCCTCAAGAGACACCTATCACACAGACAAAGAAGACAAAAAGGCAGATCGGCCCTCTGACTTAAACACTGGAGCCTCCTCTGCCTCCCCTCAAGGCTTCTCCTCCTGTGAATATAAACACCGCAAAGGAGAACTTTCTCCATCCTTCATCAACCCCAGTCCTCATCAGCTGTCAAGTGACGAGGGCGAAGAGAACGGCCGCAGCGACCACTCCCAGGAGGGGGATGAGGACGATCATGAGCAACACTCTGTAAAAAGGAGGTCACACAAGCACAGGCGCCACCATGCTCAGAGTTACCATGGAGACAGTGGACAGGGCTCACATCCGCCTGGTGCAATGTCATCTGGCTTGGCTGTGGCATTAGCTGGAGAGGAAACGCCGCCGACATCAGCGAGCGAGTCATTACCTTCACAGTCCGACTCTGACGTCCCTCCTGAAACAGAGGAGTGTCCGTCCATAACGGCAGAGGGAAATCTGGACTCAGACGAAGATGCTGAACATCTGCCAGTGGACAAATTATCTGCTTCTGGAGCTGGTGGGGGTCACCATCCTCCATCACCACGATCCTCTCAGAAGACTCATGATCCCCTGCCCACCCCCATGAAGGACCCCCT
>OOFC01025133.1:15881-28867 GCA_900323345.1 Pseudochromis fuscus | reverse complement strand
CCTACCCCACCCTCCTCACCCAGACGTGTGCATGGTAGATCCAGAGGCTCTTCTCAATGATCACAGCAGCACAGAGAAACTTCTCAAGAAGGAGCACAAGACCACTAAGGGTCTCAGAAAGGGCAAACCCAAGTCAGCCTCTCCTGCTCGTAAGGGGGAGGTCAGGAAGAGGTCTTCTACTCCAGTGAAGCAGAGTAAGGACTCTGCCTCACCTCGATCGGCCTCCCTCAGGAGGAAGGACACAGAAAGAAGCTCCAGGCTGATCAAGATGTCCGAGACCCAAGGCTCAAGGAGTGAGATCCTCAATCCCGGAAAAGGATTGGTAAACGGCGTCAAGAACATTTCAGGTGGGCTGTCGTCTTTACATTCATAACAAAAATTAACCTGTAAATTATATTTAGGATGATTCTAACACATTCACACCACATCAAGTATTTGACATCCTAGTAGCCAAACAGGTATAAAGGCTATGTTGTAGAGCTGCTGAGCCATGATCCACATGATGGTGCTGAGTTGGATCAGGTGAAAAGAAAAGTTAAAGGTCAGACCAGGTAGACGTAGGCATGTAGTGAGGGTGTGCTTGGAGTGACTTTAACTCCCATTTCTGCAAGAACTGTTATGAGGTAGTAGACATGGAGTGCAACAAAACCTCAAAACTCTCCATGGTGTAAGCATCCAGGCATAGCTGTGGCCAAAAGCTTATTAGTGCACATCATGGTGGCAACCCAACAACCTGCTGGTGGACACCGGTGGTCAGGAAACTTGTCAGCTGAAGATGTGGTCTTTAGAGCCTGGTTGGGTCAGAGGACTCCTGAAACTGAGGAAAATGTCTCATTTACAAGATTTGATTGAATTCTACTTTATGCTTGGGTTGAGACATGAAAACTCTTTGATGTTATTGAGCATGGTGGATCACACCGTCCAACTCCAACTGTCTGGAGGTTGCTATGTCCTGCTATGATCAAAAGTACAGAGAGGCTTTTTTTTAAAGTTTGTAGACACCTGTGGTAAAATAACCAGCCATGATCTTGGTTTCTGCATCAATGGAGTAATCCCAAAGGTCACAGGTAGAATTCTAGTTGAATAAGGAGCTGTTTAAGTTCCTTGTGTCTAAAGTATGATTTAAGACACTAATACTAGTTTGCTTTCTCTCCTCCAGGTAACAACACCCAGAAAACTAGTTCAGCTGTGCCCCCCGGACCACCCGTCTATGTTGACCTGGCCTATGTGCCCAACCACTGCAGTGCCAAGAACGTGGATCAGGAGTTCTTCAAGAGGGTGCGGGCTGCGTACTACGTAGTGAGTGGGAACGACCCAGGCAGCGGCGAGCCCAGCCGTGGAGTCCTGGACGCCCTACTGGAGGGCAAAGCTCAGTGGGGCTCCAATTTACAGGTGGGTGCCTCTACGCCTCAGTCTCTGTATGAAAGTGGGCTCAGTTCTTCATGTCTTTGGCCACAGTATGGACACATTAATCATCTCTGTGCACCGTACACTCACTGCTTTGATAAACTTTCAGATAATGATAAGCAGAAGATGAAGTGTTCTTGATAGTTACAGAAACAAGAGGAGGATTGCAAGGTTGATGAGCTGAAAAGATTCATAATTTTACCAGTGATTTATGACTTATACAACTAAGAGAAAGCAAATAAAGTTTAACTGAGCACCATCAAACTTAAAATGTGAAATTAAAGGACTGTAGGTTTTTCTGGTTTGAGTTTTGCTGAGATAAATGAAGCATATGTACCGTATTTTCCGCACTATAAGCTCCACCTAAAAGCCTTTAATTTTCTCAAAAACCGACAGTGCGCCTTATAATCTGATGCACCTTATATATGGATCAATATTGGTTAATTATGGCTGCCGTAGTCAGGGGGTGTATATTGTGATTGCACTAACGTTTGATTTACCGTAGCGGTATCAGACTGTCTCTTTTACATGTTTACTGAATCAGGGAAAAGTTCCCTCCACGTTTGTGATGCACTAACTACGTGATAAAAAGTTGCACTACCTGTTGTACCTTGTTGTTGGTAAAAGATAAAACTACGTCACTGATGTTACCTCGGAGAAAAACATAAAACAGTTGTTCATGTAGCTTTGAACTCTGACAAATGGAGTTGGAAATACATTGATTTCAACGAAGGCGGCGCAGATATTGGTAAGAGCTACCGCTACATACGGTACTGTATTGTGAATGTACAAGCTTGTTTTGGAGTGAACGGAGTTGTCAGAACGTTGGTTTGTTTTCTATTAATAAAGTTTGACTGACTGACTTATCTGACTGTTTTGTTGACATTCACTTTAGTGCAGCTTCATCTAGATGGATGATAACACAACCCCAGTACTACAGTAGTTTCTATTCTATGCAACTTATAATCCGATGCACCTTATAGTGCGGAAAATACGGTAACTGATGGGGAACGTTGGCTGATGGCCATCATCTCTCATGCAGATACTTCTTCAGTTGTTGTGATCTTCTAATCCAAAAGGACGCCAGTGTTCAGACACATCTGCTCCAGAACATCATGATAGCAACATGTTCCTGCAGGTGTTTTAGCAGCACATCTGTAGGAACATGATGGTATCCAGTCAGCACTGAAATATCTGTAAAAGGTTTTAGCCAAGATAGAGAGAGGTAGCTGTATGACATCCCACAATCTGTGTATAATACCTGTTTAAGAACATCTCCCTCTGCTTCCAACACTGAACTGGACTGAAAACCTCCACATGTTTCAGTCAGACCTGGATGAAATCAACACAATGAACTGGAATTCAAAGCTTTTCAGTTTTGAGGTGCTATAGTGTTTCTCAGATGTATATTTATTATCATTTAAAACAAGATTGTTATTTTAAACCAGAGTCAGTTTCCAGTCCTAAAGCTAGGCTAAGCTAACTGTTAGCGGCATATACAATTGAAAGAGTGTTACTAATGTTGTCATCTAACTGTCCTTATCCAACAATGCCTTTAATGAATCCAGCGTGACCTGTTGTGTTCACGGCCTATTCAGCTTGTCTGGCATCTCTCCAACAGGTGACTTTGATCCCAACCCACGACACAGAAGTGACGCGGGACTGGTACCAGCAGACTCACGAGAGGCAGCAGGACCTGAACATCATGGTTCTGGCCTCCAGCAGCACCGTGGTCATGCAGGACGAGTCCTTCCCCGCCTGCAAGATCGAGTTCTGAGCTGAATGAGCCCCGCTCTGCTTTCTCCTGCCCTCCCCACCACCCGTCTTCCCCCTGCTCGTCATCTGGAGGTAGAGCGGCGGTGAACTGCTCTCTCTTCAAAGCTTCTCACGCTCTCATGGTTTCAGTCTCAAACACATTTGCTGCGGCCCTCGATACACTAGATTCTGTTAGCTGAAATCAACGTCTAAATTCTGGATATACGCTTTGTGATAGTTGGTTATCACGCAAATAATACTGCACTATGTTTGTTTTCTTCTGTGAGTTAAATGTCTGCCCTGACACATTCGTTATACTAAGACTAACAATGATTGTGGTAACATTTCAAATCATTTTCAATAACATAACAAGATATTTGGAAATCATTAACCCACAAATAGATAATGTCACAGTTTAAACTAGAGATTCTCTGAGTTTGGCTCAAATTGCATTTAACTCAGAAACGTACGACTCCTCAGTGGCCAAAACAAGTGCCAAACACTGTTGGAGCAGGAATTATCCAGCTTCTCCAAAAGGACATCTAAATTAATCAGTGATCAATTATTTATCTAGATAGTATGCACAATGTTTTTATAAGTGTAGAAATGTTTCTTAATTCAAAGCCTTTTTTTTTTTTCCATCGGTGCACATGACAAAACACATCTCTCGCAGTTCTGCTCACGCTACAGTAGTGTTTGGATTGACTCAATAATGACAAAATTAATGTTATATAACAAAATAAAAAAGTTCCTTCTTGTCCTTTGTGCTGAAGTTTTAGGAGGTGCCTGAAGTTGCCACTCTTTGAACTCTTTCTTCTCGGCTTTCACAGCTTTAGCTGGTGCATGATGCTTGCGTTTTAGCTCGGACTCTTTCAGAGAGAACTGCGTAGGGTTAATCCTTTCTTTAGCCAGCCTTCAAGTGTGGAATGCAGTATCGTGTGGATAGATTACTACACTGTTTGGCTGTCTATGCTCGAGTGAATTCAATAGGCGCCAGGCAAAGGGACGTTGTTTCTACACGGATCATATCTCTGCCGTTCTTCTTTAAGTCTTTATCACGGTCTTTGTTGGTTGTATGTACTCCAGTCTGCATATAGGGTAAATGTTTCATATCAATACTGAGGTCAAATAAATGATATATTTTATGACGATGCAGCAAATTATGATCCCGAAGAGGATGCTGCGTTTGAGAAGGTTTAATTAAAGTTTGTCATTTCCTCCCGTTCAGCTACATTGTACCGTGTGTGTGTGTCAACATCACAAAGCGATGGATCAAAACGAGCAGTGACCTGTGACAAATGTAGCAAAGGAAGCTTGTCTTGTCCCCTCAGAGGGAACAATACCACCAGTGGAAAACTGCAATATTTATATTTATTATTGGAGTTATTTTTCAAGACAAATAAATGTGTGCAGGGTGTTACAGGAGGCTTCTTTCATGTGCCTTTAGCTTGTGTCAGCCATTTTGAAGCGGAGCCAGAAAACCAGGGTAAATCAAAGAAACCAAGTACACAACTTTGAAACAGAGGACCAATCAGTTCATATACAAACTGTCACGGATTCAGTGAAATAGTGAAACACTACACAACACTCCCACTGCGCAAACTCTGGAAATAACTTTGGAGCTGTTCAATCCAATTCCACATCCTGAAATAACCACTTTTAAACCAATATGAATGTCTTTGAGGAAGGTATTGCACCAAATAGGAATGCACTTTTCTGAGGTGGGGAGGAGTGATTCAAGTCAGGTTTGTGTTTGTAGTTGAAGCACAGAGAGTGAGTGTAGCAGCAGAAATATAAAAACATGTATCTGTACAATGTATTAATAATAATCCCAGAGTAATCTTAATAGATTGAGCATGAATGTGGTCGCATTGGACACAGTCGTATCGTAGGAATGTTGTAGTTTTGTGTGTGCGTGAGTTTACGACACACAGCTGCATGGTTTGTTTCTGTAGGTGAGTTGAGTTGTGTGTGTGTGTGTGTGTGTGTGTGTGTGTGTGTGTGTGTGTGTGTGTGTGGTGGGGGGTGAAAGGTCATTGTGTTTGTTGACCTCCAGACTCCAGAGTGACTCATGTCAGAATTATATTTTATCTCCTAATTTATATGCAAGTTTTTTTTAGAGATTCAGTTCATCCTGATTAGATTTTTGTTCTGTGAATCAAACACAATTCAGACTTTTTTTTCTTTGTCTAAATGCAAAGACATTTCTGCCATGGTAGCTTCTCTCATGCTGTTTATGGTTTGGACTTTTTAATAGTTTTATGAAGTGAAGGGAGCTGGGCAGGCAGAGCAGGTTTTCATCTTTAGAAATGATCATTTTTTGAAGTGACTGATTGTGGGGATGTTTCCAGGTAGGATCTTCTGCTTTCTCACTTCTTTATCTTATTCAAAATAATGCAACAAACTCCACAGCAGGTGAGACTATATCATCACCTCTTGCCCGGGACCAGTGCCAATTTTTTTTCTCTAAAACCTGCTCACTTTATACCTCACCCTCCAAAGCCTCCCTGCTCTGCCTGCTCGTTGGAAAACAAAGATGGCTGAATCACAAGGTCTCCATTGAATGTTGTTTTTATCATTGTGCTCTGCGTGAGCCTCAATATGCATCCTGTTTGTGATGTTTGGGAGGCGGACATAGCTTTTTCTTTTAATCCCACTGAGGGAGTTTGGTGCAGGTTGTATATTAAACAGCTGGGTACGCACAAGTACACACAAACACACACACACCTTAGTCTGAAGGGAGGTGATTAACTGAAGGGCACAGGGAAGGTTTGAAACGACTCCTTTGAAACAGTGAATGTTTGAGAGGCGATCGATCCTCCTCTGTGACGTGTTCAGAGCAGAAAGATGCTTTTTAATGTTTGGGTCTGAGTTTATGGAAGTTTTGTTGTGCTGTTGTTGAATGATGTTTTTAAGTCGGCAGACTCCAAATACCCGGCCTTGAGATTTTTTTTTTGAGGCATTATAGTAGAACGCTGTGAAACACTTAATACTGAACAGTCCGACTGTACAGAAGCTGAATGCACTATACAGGAGATCTATTTTTCTGAATGTAGAGTTGGTACTACTGTACGAATGCTGCTGGATCAAAACAATAAAACAAGACAAAAAAAAACAAAAAAATAAAAACATTTACACCACTTGACAGAAGATTTTTTGAAGGGCAGAAGGTGAACAGATGTGGTGTCATTAGTCACATCTGTGTTCAAAGATAAGACTTGATGTTTTTAAAATGACAGAAAGCAACTGAGATCCCACAACCAACACATCAACAGTAACACAGGAATAGTACTAACTGCAGCTGCAACTTTTTTCCTTTTCCTGAATATGACTTGAAACACATGCAGACTCCAAAACCACCAATAAAACTAAACCGATGCTACGCTGATGTACTGTACACAGATCTGTACGCATCGCTCTGGAAACAACTAATCTGGAAGATTATAAACTATCCTTCCTGTGATACCTTTTGCTTTGAGCCGATTTTACTGACAGGATGATTGAAACCGATGATTAAAAACTACACAAAACGCTGACAAGATACAGAAAGAAAAAAGTGCATCTTTCAGTTCGAATTCATCTGCATTCAAATGATCATGTGATCAGCATATGGTGTCATCTGTCCATCTAAACTTCTGCATGTGATTTATTTAGTTGTAATCCTGAATGTAATTGTTTAACATGAAAATAATAATAAAAAATACAATGCTATTTTAAAGAGGTATATTTGAAAAAAAGCTAATTGTCTTAACTGGTACTGAAATGACCAACAGTAATATAATACTGGGCTGTGCTTTTATTGTTTGCCCTATTAACATGTTGTTAAGAAGACGCCGTATTGGTAGTTCTGTTTGATTCTCTCTTTCTCTATCTATCTTTTTTTGCATTGTATTAATCTTAATTCTGTTTTTCTTCCTCAGCGCAATATTCAATATCTCTCTGTCTCTTTAAATCTAACTGGTAAAACTAGAACTACTGCAGATTCATTGTAAAAGGGAAACAGCCTGGTGATCATCAATTAAACTACATTGAAATCTAAATATGGAGTTGTTGTTTCTTTTGTGTAAATATGTGTCATTTTATTTATTCAGAAATCTGTGAATAATAAATTACATAGAATTGAATTAATAAAAATGATTGCAGCCTGTGTGCTGAGGTTGCTGCCCCCCCGAGCCGGAGCTGGATGGAGCAGGAGACGACGAGGACGAGGTTTCCAGTGATTATATTGAAGGTGCAGCTGTGAGAGGCTGGACCCGGGTCGTAGACTGTCTATAGACATGAATGAAGCAACCAGGTGTGAACAATGAGGCCAATGCAGAAGTGTAACAGCCACTAGAGGCTGGCTCCAAAAAACTCTGGCTCCAACTGACTTCAATTCATAAATGGTCATTTTCAATCATGACATTATTATTTTTGGCTGACATCATCATCCAAAGTCAACTCTTCTTCTCAGTGCATCTGAAAATCATTTATCATTAAGAAGATATTGGACTGAGAGAGGAGGAATATTTAGAGACGTGGTTAGTTTGATTGACAGGTCTGGTCTCCAATGAGACCTGCCCTGAACTTCAGTCTCATACACATTGCTCAGCATCCTTGGGTTCAAAGGTCAGACCCTCCTCCTCACTCGCCTCTTCATTTCCAAAACCCTCGGCTCTAAGTGGCCAATATGGCCACGTTCAAATACCAAACTCCTGACTTCAAGACGTGAATCCAGAGACCAACAGATGACTTCACGTTTCGTCTATTCCAGGGATGACCAATCCTGGTCCTCGAGAGCCACTATCCTGCAGGTTTTAGATGTGTCCCTCTTCCAACACCTGATTCAAACTCATCAGCTCATCATCAAGCTCTGCAGAAGCCTGATAACAATCCTGGTCATTTGAATCTGGTGTTGGAAGAGGGACACATCTAAAACATGCAGGATAACAGCCCTCGAGGACCAGGATTGGACACCCCTGGTTTGAAGTCACTGTGAAGCAGCCTTCAGAGAATCTAACTTCTGTGTCAGGACATATTTCTGTCTTTATTTCTCAATAACCAGGATTAGTTCCAGTAAATTCCACAAGACAACAGTTAAACACAGAATGAAAAATCATGGAAAACTATAACAATGCTGAACAAACAGATTGTTGCTTTGTGGGAATCAGCTGAAATGTTGATTTGTTCATATCTGTAAATTTATATAAGAACCCATTTCTCAGTCTTGTGGAGTAATGACCAGTCATGTCCACTCTTTAGTTTTATTAGCATCGTGATGCACATCGAGTGTATCTCAGCAACTATTAGATGGACTGTGATAAACATTTAAGTTGTTGTGTTTTTCATGTTCACCTTAAAGTGAATTGTAACAACTTCAAAAATGTAAAGCTTCTTTATGCTTTATGAATCACAAAACTAATGAATCCCATCAGCCTCAGATGTGTGTGTTGTGTCTACTGGAAATAAAAGTCACAATTGTAGCTGAAAACATAGATGTCTGTAATACTGGACAGTCCGGTCATATTTTATACATTTTTGTTTTTTCTCTTTCTTTCAGCTTTTCCCTTCAGAGGTCACCACAGTGAATCATCTGCCTCCATCTAGCCCCCATCCTCTGCATCCTCTCCTCTCACATCAGCTACCTTCACGTCCTCTTTCACTACATCCAGAAACCTCCTCTTTGGTCTTCCTCTGGCCTCCAGTTCAAAACTCAGCATCCATCTACTGATATACTCACTGTCCCTCCTCTGTACAGGTCCAAACCATCTCAGTCTGGCTGTATCTCCAAAACATCTAACATGTGGTGTCCCTCTGATGCATTCATCCCTGATCCTGTTGAACCTCATCGCTCCCAAAGACAACCTCAACATCTTCATCTCTGCCTCCTGTCTCTTCCTCAGTGGTACTGTCTCTAAACCATACAGCACTGCTAGTGTAAGAAAAGACAAATAGATTGAAAGTTCAACTTAATGTGAACTTTCAAAGCTTTTTAGCCAAATGCTAAATCAAAATAGGGGTAAATGAGAAGTCATCATCTTACCTCACTGCTTCTTTTTCAAGAATTATTCATGTGAAAAACATGAAAACAACAAAGTGCAGAACTGACGTCTCAACAATAAATAGCAACTACTCAAACATTTTTAAAAACATGAATAAATGTGAATATTCTGAAGCAAAAAGCATAATAACCAATAAAAATATGTATTTTTTTTTTAAATTTGCAAATCATTTATTTGATGGTTTCTCGAATGAAGGAACCAGGTCTGAGAAGTGAAGCTGATGCAGAAGTGAAAATGCACAGTGTAATATCAGTGACGGCCACTAGATGCTGGCTCCAAAAAACTCCAATTGACTTCATTTAAAACATTTTTATTTTTAATCATGAAATACTAAAAATATTATTTTTTTCCATAAGTCATTCTGATGTCATTAGCTAAAGTCCATCCATCCATTTTTCTTTAACATCTTAGTCCATCCTGGTAAAGTCAGTGTGATTCCATCTGAAAACCATTCAGTAGATATTAGGATTGAAAAAGAGGAAGATCTGGGGGTGTGGTTAACGTGAGTGACACCTCTGGTCTCCAGTGATTTACAGGTGATTTCAAAGCTCATTTACCAGTGAACTCCACTCCCATAGACATTGGTCAGTGACCACATGTTCAAGGGTCAGACACATCTCCTCACTCCTCCCTTTATATCCAAATATGGTCACTTCTGGCTCCAACAAGGTCAACATGGCGATGGTCGAATGCCAAACTCCTGGTCCACAAACCAACGAGCCAAAGTCAATGACAAAACACAGAAATACTGACCTACCTTGTTCACATTAAGCTGATTCATGGTTTCTGTGAAGTGTCACATATTTCATCATCCACTGGGAGTGTGAGGGTCTGCATGGACCCTGAGCACCAACTGTACAGAACAGATGCTTGATGCTCCACAGACACGTATGAAGCTACACTTCTGTGTTCATACGGGTCGTACATGTGATGAGGTATAATTTGATCTTTGCACCAACACCTTGACTGACAGAGTAAAAGCTTAGTAACATACAAAACTGAGTACATTGCTTTAAAATGAGGAAAAGAGTTGTCAGCTGTAATTTTAGAGGCACCAGGGTTGATCAGAGCTTGTCGACCAGCTTTGATTCGTCAGGTGGAAAGATTAAAGCTCCAGCTGCACTGATCAACTCTCACACATGACCTGTCAAAGTAACTGCAATGTTCCTATAGTGTTTATAGAGGAAACGAATAGCTCGATAATCTTAAAAAAAAATCTCCCTGAGGGGAGGAGAGATCAATTCAGGTTCCGTAATCAATCCTGATGGATCCACAGCTTCACCTGAAGCTCAGCACCTTCATCAGCTGCTGATGACTGCCTCCTAATTTATCTTTATGTCTTGTTTCAGTTCTGCTCCGTGATGAGTTTATCTCCTCTCTGCTCTCACAGTGAAGGAGAACAAAACAGAAGAACCATGTCCTGTTGTTCCCTCAGGTTCTTTCTAACCTTGGATGTTATATTATTATGTGCAGTTTAGCTCTAGTGGAGTGACTAAGCCCACAGACTGCTGCTCTGCTGCCACATCGCCAAGCACAACAGGTCCCCTCCCTGCTCACCATCCCTCCCCCAGTTACCCTGACGACACATTTAACTTTGGAGGAGGGTTACGAGGAAACTGAGGATGGAGTGTGGGTGAGACGTGGCACTGACAGTCTAACTACACACCATCCTGCTGGACCAGGATAATTCTCTCATCAGTACAACTAATAGTTCCTCTCCTCTCATGTGTCGACCTCGCACAGCTCTCACTGCAGTATATCCATGTTCAGGCAGTTATCTGAGAGTAAACAGTGAGATACAAGTCAAGGGTTTGGGTCACGGTGCCGCCTCAGGTTTGAAAAACAAATGTAAAAGAGATGCAATCAGAAAAAAAACAACAACCGAACACTAGCTTAGAGAAACAAATCAATGTTTTCTTTTCATAATCTTCAGCTGAATAGTTTTACCAAAAGAAACATACAAGAAGTAAAGAGACTGATCACATCCAGAGCATGGATCACCCTCCCCTTAGTGAGGAGACACAAAGTGGGTTTGAAAGGGCAAATTCACACTGTCATATGCAATCATTTTATGATGTTGATTATTTCTGACGGTTATCTGATGATGGATTGCTGCATTGATTACTGTGTCTCCTCCTGCTTCATCTAAAACCACCTGAATGTGTCTGAATTAAATTCTGCTTTAGTGAGACTCCTCTCAGTGCGACAAATTCAGTCTCTGCTGCAAAATGGCAGTTAAAAAGAAATGTCTTTAACATCTGCAGGACTTAAAAGTATTTTGTAAATATAAGAAAACATCACCAGCAAGAGACAGATATGGTTTATAGACAGATTTCTTATGTACAAACAATACTGGATGCACAAGCAACCAGGGGACAAATGACTGCTTCAGGGTGAAATTATATCAATGTAGATGTTGATAATGGAGATGTTGTTTTGTTTGTAAGTTCTCGCTGATTCAACTGCAATAAAACATCATTTCATAGAAAAGTATGAGGCTATTGTACAGTCTGACAACATTTAGAAGAAGAAAAAATAATCACCAGTGTCACTACAAATATACGTTACACTCATACAGTCAGTGATTGGAGACCAAACACAGAGATGAAAAAAATATTACACTGGTCACGTGATCAGACACATGACTCCACGTTTGTGATGTGTTGTACTCGTCTATGGTTGTACTATATCTGCAGGTACAGGTCGTCAGTGTTGTGTTTACAGCTTGGTTGTGTTTACCGTATTTTCCGGACTAATGAACGCACCTGTCTATAAGCCGCTATTGAATTTATTCAAACAGTTTCATGTGGTCCACTCTGACCGGGTCTGATGTGACGATGCTAAATGTATCGGCGGCACAGAGCTTGTTAGCTTGTAAAAAGCTAACGAGCTTCGTGCTGCCGATACATGAGAAACACCGGTGTTTAAGTTCAAAGCGTTGGAAAAAAAGTAGCGGCTTATAGTCCGGAAAATACGGTAAATTACTTTGACATTTAAACATTTGCACATTATATCAGCCTGTTAGTTCACAACTGAACGTAAACAGCTTGAAGCTGCACTAACCTGACCTTTGACCCGGTGACAGTCTAAATCCATGGAAAGTATTCACTTATCTGTGTACAACATTAAGGTCAGGTGAATGTTGGTTTGACTGCAAAGTAACTAACAACATTCAAATGTATTGAAGCTGCTCAGTGATTTGTCATTTCCACCTCTTGTGTCAGCAGTTGCAGACTCAGGTTTCCTAGAATAATACATAAAGTCAAGGAATGTAGACTGATAATAGTACATAGAGCCTTGTACATGTACTGAACATCATCAAACCTACAGATGTTCATCCACAGCTGATAAAGTCTATATCTCAAAATCCACAGGTGGTTTTTATTTGGGTAAAATCACAATGAAACTTTCAATGACTCAGAGTTTGTTCTTGTTGCTGGACAGATCTGAAACAACAACTTTTCAAAACAAGACCTCTTCAAACAGAGCTCTGACACTTTTACAGCCCAAGGCATTAATGAAATGTTTGTTTCTTTATTTTTCTAAGTCTGCGGCTGGAGTGAGTTCAGTTTGATAAAGGTCACAGAACCACATGAATCCAGAGAAGTGAGGCCTGTGAAAGCTGTAAATGAAATGAAAGTAACTACTGTGCAGTTTGTGTCTGAGGATGAAGTGTATGAGTTGAATGGACAGCTTTCTGTGTGTGTGTCTGTGTGTGTGTGTGTGTGTGTGTGTGTGTGTGTGTGTGTGTGTGTGTGTGTGTGTGTGTAAAAGGGGATTCCC
>OOFC01025133.1:0-15861 GCA_900323345.1 Pseudochromis fuscus | reverse complement strand
TGTGTGTGTGTGTGTGTGTGTGAGTGAAATAAAGCCTGAGAGAAAGACTTGTCATCCAGACAGAATGAATGACATCAGCTTTTGGCTTCCGGTGAGTCGGCGGTCTCCGTCTGTCTCTTTCTCCCTCTCCATTCACTCGGCGTCACTCAGGAGGAGTCAATTGCATCTGGGGGCGTCACCATGGCAACGCATTAGAGCAATAGGAGGAGGCATGAGTCATCACTATTCTTAAAAGCCATTTAGAGAAGAGTGGAGGGGGGGGTACATGGGGTGAGGTAAGAAGGATGAAGATGGGAAAAGGATAAAGAAGGAAGGGAGGGATGAAAACTAAACGAAGGAGGAGAACGGATGAAAAGAGGTGAAGGGATAAAAAGGATGAGGTAATGACAAACAAGAAGAGGTGAGGTGGAGCAAAGAGAAGAGGAAAGGTGAGAAAAAAAGATGAGGTGAAAGGAGGAGGAAGAGGACACAACCCAGGAGGAGAAACAAGGGGAGGAAGAGGATTAAAGGACAGGACAAAAACAGGCGTAGGAGGAAAGGGTGATGAAAGAAAGAAGGACTGAAACACAATGGAGAGGAGTGAGTGTGTGAGCTGGCAGAGCAGTGACAAGGTGCTGTGTTTATGGAGCTGGTGCAGGTTTGTTGTGTTGATAAAACAGCAGAAAAATGTCTTATCTGTTTAATTCTTCTTCTTATTTATTATCATCTACGAGTCGTCTCCTTCCTCCGAGCTGAACCTCCACAAACCTCGATCTCCAGCAGCCAAACTCATCTCCGAACACACTCCTGTTTGGCTGGTGTTAAATAGTTTACATTAAATAATCACATAAATACACAATTAAAATCACCTACATCAACCTTCTGGTAAAAACTAATCAGTCCTATTCAAATCTAAAACTAGAACTCTTTCTTTGGTGACTAAAACATATCAGTTTGTTCAACAGCAGATGTTTCCAGGTGTTGGAGGTCAGTTCATTTTCAATTCAACCACTTTAAAGATGTTTTATAGATATTTGTATTTCTGTTATTTATAAATTTGTGCCCCTAATCAGTCATTGTTTTATATATTTAATAAGTTTTGGTCAAAGCAGTAATAAAAAAAAGCATCGTTGGGGTTTTGCAGTAAACTGACCTCTGAATATATCCCATCTTAAATGAACTGAAAGTGAACCGACCTCCAGTTCAGTCACATGCTGATAAAAACTAATCTTTAGATCACAGCGGTCGACCTGAGCATCATCTAACAATCAAAATATCACAAATACATGATGTGGAGTGACAGCAGACACTAACAGCATCAGAGAAAACTCACCACCAGCTACTTCTTCTATTCACTTAATCAAGTGGTTTGTCCCTTTAATTCTAATATAAAACTATATCACAGAGTTTCTTAAAATCAGATGTGATTTGTAAACCCCAGCTGCCCCCCCTCCCCCCTCCGGTGAATCTCACAGGTCATTTAAAAGGCACATTGTTTCCATTGAACATCATAAAAAACAGAGTAATACCCTTTGATCAGGCTGCTTCACTGTTACATTATACAAACATTTATTTAAAAAACATCATTTTGGATGAACTGAAAACTGTATGAACAGACACCAAGCTGACATGGTCCAAATGTAAAACCTCAGACTGAGAATCTGCATCGCTCCAATTTATCATTTATCTGGACGACACCAGCTTTGGTTTCACTTTAGCTTCTGAATAAGGTCCAATGTTTTCAAGCAGAAACACTTTAACAAAGCAGAGGCTGAAATGATGGTGATGAGGATTTTGGAAAATAGTTTGACTTGGTTGAATCTCTTTTTGGTTTATTTTCTTACCCAGAGTTTGACGAAAAGAGTGACTCCACTTTCAAATCCAGCAGCCAGTTAGTTTAGTTTAGCAGAACATAGCTGATAACTAACACTTAAAACCCACAGACAGTGTACAGCAACTTCAGTTCCTTATTTATACAAATACCACAAAACACACAGAATAAGCTAACGAGGTGTTGCTAAGCTAAGCTAAGCTAACTGGCTGCAGCTTCAGACATGAGAGAAGTACTGATCATCTCCTCTCAGCTTTCACCAAGAACTTTTTCTATTGGTCATTCAGTCACAGCTGAGAACCACACACACTCAGTCACAGTGTTTCACTGTTACTTTCACTTGAATTCAAACTGTCTGTAAATGTCTGCAGGTCAAACAATGTGTCAGCTGGTGTGACAGATCTTCGCAGTGGAAAAGCAAACAGCAGGCACTTGTTGATTCAGCGCAGGCAGCATCCAAATCAAACTAAAGGCACAGCTGGTCTGAATGTTGGCTTGATGCACGGTTCCTGTTGTTGGATCTGGGTTGTGAATGGTCGATGAGCTGAGGAGGAGGAGTAAGCTGACGAGATGTTCAGCTGTCAGAAGATCCAGTGTTTTCTCTGGAGGAGTGGTGATGAGGAGTCCATGTATAGTCGAAGTGGTTTTACAGTCTGAGTGTAACAACAGCGTCAGAGTGGCCTCTCTCCTCAGAGTGAGCCTCACCTCCCATGGTGATTGTGAATGTGAACAGAAGGACATAGACAATAACAGCACAGGCATCGTGCCCTCAGATACCCTGACGTCCTGGAGGTTTTCAGGCTGACAGCTACTCACTGAAGCTGAAGTTCAGCCCGGAGGTCTCTGTGATCGGGGATGAGGGGCCAGCACTTGATACAGCACTGGAAGGGATGCTGCCATCTGAACAAGACAACACAGAATTTAGTCAATCAATGTCCTGATCTGCACAACTGTCATGTTTTAAAATCACTGACAAAAGTAATAATCCTTCCACACCGAGCGCTCGCTGCAGCATGTCATGTGGGAGGACACAGTGTGAACACAAACAAGGAAATGATCTGGTACAGAAAGCAGGAAAAGCAACAGCATCATCTCCTCATCACGTCACTGCCTGTTGCCATGAAAACAGGTGTTTTGGGATTTTATGAATCAAGTCACATGTGCACCAGAGTATATAAGAGCAGAATATGAAGATACGAACAGAATATGGTCTGAAATCAAAAGTTACCTCCCTTCTTTGGTCTATAATCATGAAACATTTTCTGCAAGCTTAAACCTCTATGTAAAAAAATAGATCCTCCTCTAGAATAAAGCCAAATGTTTCATAGCTATTTAGACACAGTAACATTTTGAACTAAAACTCAGAGAGGACAAACCTCTGGCAACGTATAATTTCACATAATCCAGCTGTACTGATACCGCAGAGTGAACACTGCTGCCCCCTGGTGGTGAAGAACACTATGAAATCATAACAACCCAAGCTATAAATAATGATCTATCTCTCAAAGAAAACATCATGTCACAAGTTTTTCCATAATAGTAAACACAAAAAACAAATCAGCCAACACAGGCCTAAACAAATAATGACTGTTTGAATCACCTGCCTGTATCTACAGGATAGACTATATACAGAACACTTAAAAAACACTTCAATTCAAAAATAGTTATTTTAAATCCTGAAATACTCAGGCTATACATTTCCCCCACAAGTCATTAGCTAAAGTCAACTCTTCTTCTCAGTGGTCTGGTGGTCCATCTGAAAATCATTTCATCATTAAGGAGAAAAGGTGGGGTAAGTCAGATCGACAGCTCTGTCCATAATGAGACCAGACCTGAAATCCAGTCTCATACCGTGTGCTCGGGTTCAAGGGTCAGGCGCACCTCCTCACTCCTCCTCCAAAAAAAACAACATGGCAACATTCAAATCCTAAACCTCTGTGGGGTGACATCCTGTTAGCTTCTACCGCTCTATATATATTCTGTGATCTAGAGCCAATAGGAGAACACAGTGTCACACACACCAGCACCAGAACAGGTGTCCAGCTGTATACGTCTAGCAGCAGCATCCCAGCCTGTGCACTGTGTGCTAAATGAGGCTAAACAAGGTCTCTGCAGTCCCAGCGACCTGGATCTGGAGCAGGTACTGATGGAGAGATAAAAAGCCTCCCAGAGTGGGTGCAATGTAAATAAAATTAAAAAAGGGATGAAAGGAGAAAATACAAGAGGAAGCTCTCGGAACAGATGCTTCATCAATCAGTCGAGCAGGGGAGAGGATCAATGAATCACCTCATCACCCCGGAGGATAAACAGAAAACACAGACTGAAGAAAGGAGGAGGAGGAGAAGAGAGAGGAAGGAGGGCCACAACAGTGAAAAGGCCTCGCCAGGTTGTTACAGGACTGTGATGGTCTGTCTGAAGTTTTACAACCGATGCAAACCCCACAGGCTGCTCTGCCACACAGACACACACTGCTGTTATTTAGCTCTGCTGCTTTTTACTGTGTTTACTCTTCTAGTAAGACATAGGCTCATCAGAAACAGGCCTACCTTCATATTAGTTAATGCCCACTTAATGCCCAGTTTACTCATTCAAGATGATACTGTTACCCAGAGAGACTTAAAGTGGGTGTTGAGGTTGGCAGATCAGATCAGAGTTGAAATAATTAACTGGTAAACGCCTAATACAGCTCAATCATAACCTGGTAAACAAACCTTTGCAGAGGAGGTTGTGTTTTCACTTGCATTTGTTTATTTGTTACCGACATTGAGGAAAAACAAATTATTTTTCTGGAGATATGGCATCATCCAAGGAACAAACGATTACATTTTAGTCAAGATCAGTGAATAATGGAAAAAAATCCCAGAAAAATCCCTCTCCCTTCCAACAGGTCAATGTTTCTACAGTACAGTGTTAGTATTTCACCACCAGAGGGCAGCAGTGTTCAATCTACAGCAGTGGTCCCCAACCACTGGGCCGGGTCCCGGTACTGGTCCGTGAGACATTTGTTACCGGCCGCGCAGAAAGAATTAATGATTTATATATATTCCGTTGTATTGATCGTTATAGTCTGAAAGACGTTTTATTTTGAAAAACCGGATTGTCTCCAACTTAACTTCCGTCTGTCTCTTGACACATCAACACGCTTGTCTGTCTTGGTCATGTGATCAGACACGTTAGCCAAACAAATAAGTCCGCAAACTAGCGAAAAATTATTTAAAAAAACAAACATCTTTGGAGAGCTTCTTCGCATTTGTTGTTGTTGTTTTTATTCTGGTAGTGTTATAGCCTGTTATTGAAGTTGTATTTATCTGCCACACCTTGAAGGCCGGTCTGTGAAAATAATGTCGACATCAAACCGGTCCGCGCTGCAAAAAAGGTTGGGGACCACTGATCTACAGCACAAGTACAGCTGGATGATGGCCCTTTGCAGAGGTTTCTGCTCTGAGTGATTTCCACTTAAGTAAGTTGAATAAAATGCTAATTTCCTGGTTTCAACCTCTGATTAATATAATGATACACTGAAATATTTTCTTACTGTATGAAATTAATTGCTATGATCAAAGATGATGAAGTATCTGCACCTACAAGGTCATAGCAAATAAATGAATCTGTGTCAGGCTCCATCTGCTCCCAGCTCTGTGAAGGTCACGTTGGACTGGGGGGGACTGGGGTGTAGAAGGTTGTTTTATCTTTATCCAGGTTTAGCTGACAGTGCAGTGTCTCTCATAGCTTCTCATTCAAACTCTTACTCATTTTCACCCCTGGGAGCTGCTGGAAGAGCTGAGGATTAACAGCCTTGTTCCAGGCAGCCACCAAGCAGAGAAAACAACATCTGAATAAAAATGTTAAATAAATCACTTTCAGAAGTCTTAAGGACCAGACAGTACAGGAATTTAACAATCTGCATTCTTCACATCCAGTTTCATTTCCATTTAAAAACCCACATACAGCTGTCCAAATACAGCAAACTACATCTTATCACACACACTCACTGAACAGTATTTACTCTCTTTGAAGTAACAACAACAGTTGAAGTCAACATGAATATTTCTCACCTTAATCTCTTGGAAATTACATTGTGCAGACATTTATCAGAAGGGTCACAAGCAGGCGAATATTTTTGCATAATAACCACGAAACTCATGAAAACACTTACGCCACAGTGGCTGGCTCGGTGGTCGAAGAGACGTCTCTGACCCAGACGAGGACAGAGGCTGCTGGGGGCTGTACAGAGACGTCTGGCTCTGAGAGTCAAACAAGCTGGAGAGAGCTGGAGGAAAAACAGGAAAAAACCCAGGATCAATTTACAAATGTTACAAACCAATAATTTTACTGTGGTGCTCACATGTATTTGGAGAGTGATGTTTTTTGTTGCTGGATCTGGAAATAGCTTCAAAATTAAACCATGAAGTCAAGTGCTGACTCTCAGCTTTCATGCCCACATCAGATGAATGTATCAGACTTGAGACAATGTTTGGGAAATAAATTAACTGTACAACTCAGATAAATGTCAATGAAGCCAAAACCTTTCAATGTGGTTGGAAATCCTTGGCGATAACAAACTGTCTTAAGTCTTTGACCACAGACTCTGGGCTCTCCCTTGCTGAGTCTAAGGAAGTGGTCACTCTGGCTTCAGTCGGGTCCGCAGGAAGTGAATCACATGATAAATGGACTGAGGTGAAGTGACTGACTTGTACCTAGAAGTTTTTAGTTGCTTCTCTGAATGTAAAGTATCCTTACCTTCAGTAAGTAAGCAGTGTATGATGGTGTTAGTGCTGCTTCACTGTGCACACCTACCTTTCATGGTCTTGGCGTGAGCCTCGCTGCTGCTCTCACACACCGTGTTCAGAAACTCGTCCACCTGCTTCAGGGAGAGTGAGTTGTGCAGCGTCTCCAGTGGGTAGATAGAGGGCACCATGGAGCAGCCTTCGAACCCTGCAGCACACACACAGAGACACAAACACAGCCCATCGTACCAGCTTCCATCACACCCAGAAAGAGAAGAGGAGACACTAGTGCTCTCTGTGCATGTTCTCCACGCCATACTGAACCAAACACGACGGCCATTTTTATTTGTTAACCAGCCACAGGCAGGTTTAGGCGGATGTACAGTCAGTGGCTTGTTATGTTCCACATGCTGCCTGAGGCCAGGGAGGCTGGACACTACACAACACTTAGAGGCAAAACATTAATGTAAACAAAAAGACTGTAATATTATTATTCAGTGTTCATTTCCTTTTTGAATTAGTATGATGAAAAAAACAAAAAGTGATGTTCTGAGAGAGAGTTGTCCTCTGTATACAAGTGGTTATGGATCAGTTCACTCCAATCCAAACCATACAAATACTGATTACCCTTCATATTTTGATGGAGGTATTTTTAAAGTTCTGAAGTGAAGCAGAACAATGTTAGTTTTGACTTGTGTGTTAACATAAAAAGCATGTGACACATCAGATGTCTGGCTGAGACAGATGAACAATGATGGACAATCAGGAGGAAAAAGAAGGTGCAGGAAACACTCTGCTTTATTATTTCATTTTTAAAGACATGGTCAACATGTCTTGTTTTAAAACAGTTTATTTACATGGAAGTATATTTTGTGTTTTGTTAATTACTGTGAAAACAGTGATTTAGGTCTGTGCTGCTGTAGACAACAGAAAATATTGTGAAACTATGCAAAGGGAGGAACCTTTGCTCCTGCTTGAATTGTGTCTGTGCTTCTTATTACCTCCAACAAGGAGGTCATGTTTCTGCTGGTTGCTACAGATCAGATCTCAGTATGTTTTTAAGATAAGGGATGTTTTCCACTGAATGCTGAGGCTCTGTGCTCTGAATTGACACCTGAGGGCAGTGAAGCAGCTGCATTTAGCTGTTGTACTGGCTATTATTTTGTACTTATTGTGTTGTATACATTTATCTTCTGAGTATTTATCTTGATCCTGACACTCAGAGCGACTGTATATTTGATAAAGGCATCTTCATATACTTACGTATTTTCCTTGTATTTGTCAATTAATCCAACAAAAATCCTCGATGTGGTGAATCACAGCAGTCATGTGAAGGCGACTTTAACACAGAAGCAAACAGAAGATGATGTTCTGTGTCTAGTTGCATTCAGCACAGCCCGACACAGAACACAAAGCGATATCATCCATGAAGGCTGAAGGGATGCTTCCTTCATCCTTGTGCCCACAGAGCATGCTGGTCAGCTTTGCATGTCTCCATCAATAATGTGCATCAAGTACAGATTCCTCCACAGCTATTCCCTAAAACCCCTCATTCAGTATGACGACAGCGGCAGAGCAAAATGTAGTCTCTGCTTAATGGACAGGAACCACTTAAGGCCTCGAGGGGCCGAGATATGAATTTCTCCAGTCGATGACAAACTGAGCTGCTCATTGTTAAAATTTCTCTTGGGATCGTGAGCAGTTAAAAGAAGTCCAGACATCCAGAAAGTCTGTTCGGTGTGTTTACTCTTGAAATGTAAATTTCTCTACAGAACTTGTCTTTGTTCCCCAACTACCTGCTAAACACCACACAACACAGAGAGACACAGCAGTGCAGAGGCAGGATACACCAGGAAGCTGGTCTGTTGTTTGAAAAGTTGTTTCAGACGGGATTTTGCCATTAATCATAAAATCTGCTTCTTACTGGACGTTGGCCAAAGCAGCAGCAGCTTTATTCATTTGTCACCAGTGTGAACATGAAAAGGTCTTTGTGCCAAAGGAGCATAATTCCTGCTTTGACCTGAAGTGATATTACAAAATCTTCGGGGGAGGGGGGGCAGTGTTTTTGCTTGCTCGGCAGACAGGTTCATGGTGACTATCCCTGACCTCCACTGTTCACTCTGTCATTACTGTGTCTGATAGAAAAACAGAAGATGCCAGTTATAGTCTCTCTCTCCTCGTCTTTGCTGCAGCCTTTTCATATGGATATCAAATTCAGCTCACACAGCAGCTGCAGCAGGAGCAGAAAACACTGACACTACACTGCACCATTTACTCAGCACACAGGCAACACAAAGAAAGAACAGTGATATGTAGAAGAGCAAGAAATCATATGTGACAAAGTCAAATCTCAATCTGTTAAACACCAGCAGATGAAAACCTGTGAGTTGTGATGAACAGTCATCTCTGCTGACTGTAAACAATCATTTTGTTAAGCTGACACAACACCTGCTCCACAAACACAGCATCAGCAGTTTGTGGACACACCACAACTTAATTAGCCAATTAAAATGAGCGAGAAGATGATGACCCAAATCTTTCAATGGACGCTCAAATACCTGCCACCTGACCAGGAAACCTACTGTGTGAACACTGAGGGAGACACCATGGAGTCTGGGCGTGGGCTCCCAGTGCGAAAGCCAAACTGGTGCCATCAACAAACTCCAGGCAGACCTCACTGCTGAAGAAATGCCCAGCAATGCATTTTCTCTACAGCCACTGCTCAGAATAGAGCATGCACATAATGCAGTTAGACAGGCCTAAAACTCTCCTGATGAAGAGTGTTTGATGGGTCATCTGCATGCAGGTGGAGCAGTTCATCCTTCCTGTGCAGATTCATTTCAACAATTCAAAAATAACAATAATAATAAAATAGGTATAAATGATCAACAGAGGTTCAATTACGGGCAAGGAAGGACTGAACTCCAATAAGACTGAAGGACTTAAAGTCACAGTGAAATTACAAACTATCTTTTAAGTTGCTGCTTTGTTCTTGGCTTGGTTCTGTAAAATACACATGAAAAATCCCCAAAGCATTTTCTTATGTTAGTACCTGGTTTTACTTTCCCTCTAATTTCCTCTGTTTCCACCTGTTTTAACACAGAACCACTGGGAAAACTAATATACTGGGAAAAACATTTTATGCTTGACTGAGGATAAAAATGTATTTTTAATTACATTACCTGTTCTATTGTAATGGTTTAATGACATGACAGAGCAGAGTTTGCAGCATCCATTGTGTATCTCGCCCAGATCCTAATATTCGTAATGTAACAATGGATGGAAACACAGGGGAAAATCTGAAGTACAGCTGCAGAACAAGGATTAGTTATTTTTCATAACTGAGTCTGTATTTGTTCATTGAGTCTGCAGAAGCTCAGCTTCAAGGGATGTGGCTGAGATCTAATTTATGCTTTTTTAAGCCGCAGTCTGCACCTCCTTCAGGTCATCACCATATTTGAGCATCAAATCAAATTGCATTAGTCTTTCAAAACCCCTCTCACATCCTGAGTCCCAGTCAGTTCCACTTAAAAACAGGTGAATTTACAGATGACAAATGCACTAACTGTTGTTTCACTGTGACTTTAAATAAGCAAAGGGAGACAGTGCTGCACCCTCTGGCAGACATGCAGAATAAGGATATGTTTACAGTTCAGCTCATTAACAGGCAGACAGAAGAGGAACAGGGATGAATGCACAGGCAGGATATCAGACTGATAGCACTGAGCTACAGTAGCTGCAACTGGCACCGACAGCGTCCCACTTGCCCCTGCACCAGCTGAGTGGGGCGACAGTGAGGAAGAGGAAGAGAGTTCGGGGACTACAGAGGCTGACCGTGGAGGAATTCTGGGAGCTCCTGACCCGACATCAGCCAAGTCTTGAGGAGGCGGAGGTGATAGGGGCAGTGGTGGAGGTGGTGGGCCATGGCCCCGTCCACAGCCAGAGGGGTAAACCCGAGCAGGGCTGGCTCAGCGGGCAGCCCCCCCAGCAGCTGGACTACAGGGAGCTCGTCTGAGGGCTCTGAGGGATGAGAGGCAGAGCAGGGAGAGAAGAGGAGACAGGAAGTACAGTGGAGCAGGAAGAGGAGGAGGGACAGGAGCTGTGCCAAGAAGCACCATGGCTTCAGTTTGGTGAACTGTTTCTAAAGACCAGCGTCTAAATAACAAAATACATCAATACAGCACATTCAATTTCAACCTCTGACTTTACTTCAATCAATACAGGTCTTCATCTTTAACTTATGTCTGAAGCAGGTTGAATGCACCTGAGCACAACACTGTGCATCAACCATGAACAACTGACTCAACTCCATGTTTCAATTTCAAAGCACACAAAGTTCAAACGATAGACGTCTAGAGGTCACGTAAAGACAGCAAAGGGCAGGAGCAGTCGATAATTTGGCTTAAATGGATAAAGAGGAACCAGTGAAAACAACTTCACACAGCATGTGACCCCTCGTGGAGCAGGGCTCTTCAATAAACTGTGTGTGGAGATAAAAACAAGCTGTGACTGCTCTCCCAAACAGAGAATCTATATTTTAGACTTCTGTCATCAAAGCACAACTTTCTGTGAGAGCTCAATTAGAAGCAATGCAAACTGGGTAATTGCTTCGGGCCTCAAACACTCAGTGGGTTCAAAGGTTCAGTGTTTGGCAGTTCATCCGCAAATTGGTTTAATACTGTACGCACCAATCCATCCCATTATCAGCTGAGCTCCTTCAGTCCAACTGGCTGGTTAGCAAACAGTCGCATATTTACACAGAGCAACAGAATCCCTCATCTGATGAAGTTCAGTATCTATTTCCTCTGTGGCTCTGCTTTCACTCTTTCCTTCACTCAGGAAAAACCTACCGTATTTTCCGGACTATAACCCACTACTTTTTTCGGACGCTTTGAACTTAAACACCGGTGTGGCTCATGTATCGGCGGCACAAAGCCCATTAGCTTTTTACAAGCTAGCAAGCTCCGTGCCGCCGACGGTCAGAGTGGACCACATGAAACTGTTCCAATAAATTCAATAGCGACTTATAGACAGGTGCGCTCAATAGTCCGGAAAATACGGTAAATGAGAACAGCTTCTCTTCTTATACCATTTGATTGTTTAAGTGATAACCACAAAGTCCCAGCTGCTACTCAAACACTGCACACAGCACCAACATTACTCTTTCTGCACATCACAATGTGTCGTCCAGTAACAAGGTTAGAAATCAGAAATAACACAGATGTGTTTACTCCTTTCTGCTGAAGATCATAACTGATAACTGATCAGTGCAGACAGGACACTCAGCGGATTCTGAAGGAAGATATTAAAATAAAAATCACACCATTTTTCTACTGCACCACTATTCACTGGGTTCTGAAATTAAAACTACTACAGCATGATAGAAAAATCTACACTTTTCAATGGGCTACCTGCTTGTACATAAACTGGAGCCCACACCAGCTCCTCTGTTCATTATCAGGTCTCTGAATAACATCAATACTGAATCCATATGTCAGTTGATCTGATGCAAAACTGCTACAAAACACCATCAATCATCCATCAGCTGCAGCTTTTAATTTTCCCCTCTCAGTCTGTTCGCAATAACTTGGAGAGTGACTCATTAAATTGCCAACAAGTGTAGTTTCCAAAAGAAAATCAAAAGACATCACAGACAAAAACCTTTCACAAACAGACTCGATCATGTTGGAGCCCAGGTATAAAAGGTATAAAATCACTGAACTACACACCAACTATTAGCTGGTGAATGTTTTACTTTTAGTAAAGTTAGCATCCACAGTTTAGCCTGATCAGTGAATTACTTTGCAAACTGACCAATGAAACAAACACTTGTTATTGAGTAAGATTTAGCAAGAAAAAAAAAAATTGTCATTATTGATTCATCTGCTAATTATTGTCTTTCTAAATCAAAAAATCATTGGGTCAATGAAATAGATGGGACAGAAGTTGGAGTCAGATTTCTTCAGGACTAACAAACAAATATTCAAAAATACTGAAGCTGCAAATTCACCCTGGAAAAGTTGAATGCTTTGTTTTGTGAAAGAGTAAAATGATCATCACAGTTGTGAGGTTTTTTTTACTAATCAATTAAATGCCTAATCAGCTCAGTTTTATTCAGTTATGTCACAAATACCAAAGGTTTATAATAAAGTAGCATCAATGTGATAAATAAAATGAAACTGTGTAAACTAAACTGTGTGATCACTACCAGTGACATCACTGGTAGGTGAGGACATGTGTGAGGAAAGTAGCTTTTCACCACCAGAAACAGACAGTGAAACACTACTGTCCAGGCTGGTTTAAGTTCCTCTTTGAAGCTTTTTGTCCAAACTAAAACATAACAAAGAATAAATGATTTGAAATCAACCAAAAGTGCAAGTGAGGATGTGTTATGTGTGCATCGATTATCTACCCGTGGAAATATATCTAAGGAAGGAGATATATTCCACATCCAACCATCCTGTGAGGAGACAGCAGGATCAGAGAGGAGAATTAACCATGTGCAGGCAGAGCAGGTGAGGTTAGAGGTGAGGGCCGAAAACAACACAGCGAACACCAAAGGTGTGTGGTGAAACAGAAACTCCTAAGAAAAAACCTGGAGACATTTACTGTAATTAACGCAGCCAAACGTCAAAATCCCAAATTTAGAAAAACATAGAAAATGTTTTCCCACAAAAGGATCATGCAAGATAACAGGAAAACTGGAGGAGTGTCGGAATAAACTTAAATAAAAGCAGACATACCATTAGTCGGATGCCTGGCAAATGACACAGAAAATCTCTTTACTGCCGGCATAGAGAACAGCTCTGAGGAGATAAGAAAGGTAACTGGTGTTACTGGGGCTGCTGGGATCTGTATCTGCCTGTCAGCCTGTGTGTTTCAACATGAGAACAAACAGGAGAGGAAACAACAGAAGGAGAGAGAAAGAGCTGGCTGTCGATTCACCGTTTGTCTGCCAGCTGACATGCGTGAGAATGAGGTTCATCTCTGAATAAACAGAGGAGATGAGAGACAGTGAAGGGGAAGGTAGTGGAGAGGATGGAGGACATGATGGACGTGTTGGAAACATGCAGGAAATGTGATGCTGAGTCTGGATCGAAATGGCATTTTTCAAACAAAAAACGATGTGTGAACCTAAACTTACTTTTCTTCCTTTAGTCAGACTGATACTATATGATACTAGTACCCTTCTCTTTCTGGTACATATAATATGAAGGTACACAAACTAAAACCTCTCAGCTCAGTAGCAGAGCTTGAAAATGGGGAAACATCTGGCTTTGTTTAAACATAACAAAATCTGCCTAACAACACCTCTAAACCTCGGAAATGACATGTTATATCTCCTTCTTTGACTCATACAAAACTGAAGTTCTGTTCATCTGACCAATTTAAATGCAGTGTTCTCTCTGTTGGCTCCATGTCTGGCCTCCACCAACACCAGAGAAAACAAAAGGGGCAGCATGTGGCTTCAGGCCGGGAAAACCCAACCACTGAGCTGAGAGATGCAATAAAACTCCAGAGAGTTTAGTGATAATTATCTGTGGGTTAATCACGTTAATCACAATTCCTTCCCATATAAGTAAGTGTGTTAAAACAGGAACATTGACTGGAACTGGGACTGGTCCTACAAAGTTGTTTAATATGAATAAATATTCTAAGAAAATTCTGTTTTACACACCTTGAAAAATGATGGGTTGTTTTTACACAGAACTGGGTAAAAATCATAACACTGTAACTGCATGCTGGGTTTATTTAACCCACTACCATGGGCTGTTTTTACCCTGCATGGGGTAATGCTGAGTAAAAACCACAAAATGTTGAATAAAAATAATAAAATTCTCAGAAAATACAAAGAATGTTGAATAAAAATGATAAGATACTGAGTAAAAAAATATCAAATGTTGGGCAAAAAAACAACAAAATACTGAGTAAAAATAATAAAATACTGGGTAAAAACAACCCAGCATTTTTTAGTGTGTGTAATTGTGTTAGATCAAATTTAAAATGAATTTAAAACACTACATTTATAACATGGCAGGTGGTGTGTGAGATGGAGTACCTGAACTCATCTGAGGAACCACCTCTGTAACTTACCACCAACAGATCGTCTTCCTTTCACCTCCAACAGCAACAAATAAATATTGTGTTGTCCAGATATTTCTCTCTTAGTTTAACTGAACAGTGACGTCAGTCCAGACTCTCACCTGTCTCTCAGACAACAGCACGTAACATCATGTAACAGAAGTGAGAGGGAAACAATCTGTTTGCTCCCGGCAGTGAGCAGCTTTGCAGTCACAGCGCCCCCCAGTGGACAAACTCTCTGCTAATGTTCAGATCTGTGTCCATTTATATCATTTACTGGTAAAATGAGCTTCTGCCGACATAACCTGAGGATGTGTTAAATTCATCTTTGGAAAGCATTAAACAAACTAGTGTAACTCAACAGATGTGACCATGAGAATCATATCCAATCCAGATGTTTAGGGTAATTAAAGCTGCTGTAAGGACCCCTGGTGGCAGTGAAAACAGCTTGTTCACACTCACAATTACCAGAGAGAGGCTGAGGGAAGAGGGTGGGGAAGGAAAATGAGACTGGGGATTATTTAAAGGTGGATTATTAGGTCTTGGAAATATATCTGTTCCAAATAACAGGCTGAGTTTCTTAATGTAAGGATTACTGTCACTGTGATTAATAATAACAGAAAAAAAGGCAGGGTCTGGCTTCCAGACACAAAAACTACTTTAGTGTGGCTTATGAAACTCCCTGAGAGGACGTAGTACAAACTGCAGCACAACATGCACAGAGAGAGAACACCTGAACACATGAACCCAAGCAGACAGCGGTGTGATCAGTGAGCGCTCATGCTGATCGATCAGTGACAACCGCAGAGCATCATTCCAGTGGAACCCTGCATGCTCAGCATTTACTCCACAGCCAATCACTCTGCTGTCGGATCAGTGCCCTCATCATGCACTGCCAAGGGAATCACTTGAGAAATGTGATGCAACATATTGAAACTGCTGGTTTGTTGTGGAAAAGAAAGTAGAAAAAAGAAGGAGCGTTGATCCAAAAAAATAACAGAAGTGACAGAACAGAATGTCCCCGAGAATCAAGTACCGTGACGTTTAAAGAGGGAAAAGTATGAGAAGAAAGATCAAATATTTTTTTTAAGTTGGGAAAAAAGTTTGGAGAACTTTCCAAAAACAGAAAGAGATGTAAAGACCTCTCCGATGAAAGAGGGGAGACAACGTGGTGAACATACCAAACATGTTACTGTGGCACGGCAGACTGCCGGGGGACAGAGGTGGTTTTCGATGGTGGTG
>OOFC01025120.1:17460-29960 GCA_900323345.1 Pseudochromis fuscus | reverse complement strand
ACTCTACACTGGCTGTAGGTGTGAATGTAAAACCTGCTTAGCCTGAATGTTGGCTCGATGGTTTCAGGCTCCTGATCCCAGCCTCTCCTTTCCTCAGCCTCACCAACCTCACCTCCCTCTGATTCACTTCACTGACTAATAAATGCTCTTATTACTAAAGTTGGGATTACTCTGAGGTGAAAGTCAAACCAGCCACAAGCCTCATGTTTCAAACATCTCATCTGTTCTGTAAAGTTAACAAGTTAACCGCCTCGGCCTTAATGTTTCAAGAAGAAAGTTTTGACTGCTATTTTTGGAAAGCTTGTTAATGATTGTCAGCAGGTGGAAATGAGTAAGCTGTGGCTGGAGGAAGGTTTGAAAGAAAGAAAAGAGTTGATGTGAAGAACGAGAGAGACTTGTTATTAACAGACATTATCTTTATTATCGGGGGAACAAAGTAAATACTGTGTTGATTTTTGGAGAGAAAAGAAATAAATAGAACTCACACAGTGAAATGGTAATAGTGTGTGTGTGTGTGTGTGTGTGTGTGTGTGTGTGTACAAGTAGAAATAACACTTGAAAACCAAAGACTGTTTATAGAAAGAGGCGAAGCCAAGTGCCAAACAGTACAATACACCTGACGTCCACTGGAGGCTGGCTCCAACAAACTGACTTCAACTGACTCCAACTCAAAAACCTTCATGTTCAATCATGAAATACTCTGTCAGTGTTTTTTCACAGGTCTGATGTCATATGCTAAGTAGATATTGGGCTTCAAAAAGAAAAATATTTAGGGCGTGGTTAGCTGGATCGATGAGCCTGGTGTCCAATGAGAGCAGAGCTGAACTCCAGTCTCATACACATTGGGCAGTGACCTCGGGTTCAAAGGACAGACCCACCTCCTCACTCCTCCTTCAATTGTTATCATCGACTCCATCATGAAGTCTCAGCCATAAAGTGCAGGAAGCTTTAACTCTGCAGAGTCAGTATCAGGATCGTTGGCACCACTTGGTGTGTTAGTGCTCCTCGTACAGGGATCAGTAAGAACACAACTCACTGACTGAAAGTGATTTAGAAATGGCCTGAATTAACTGAATGACAGACTCTTAAATATGCTGCTGAATTTGTTATTGAATTCGACAATCAGTTGTGAGTATTTCACAGTTTTGTTCATCGTAGATTATAAAATATATCTAACAGAGGCCTGCGGCGGACCCCAGGGGCTCACTTCAGCTGTTCTACACTTCAGCTGCTTAACTCACTACAAGCTGATGAGTTACACAGATGACTGTAGTGGTGGGCAGAGGATGAACTTCAGGGAAAGGTTTCTTGAATGAGGAGGTGCTCCAGCAGCAGCAGCAGGATGAGGGCAGACAGCTGAGGAGTGTTGGAGATGAACTAATCTGTGGAGGGGAAGAAGTGGCAGACAGTGCTGACAGGATGGCTCAGAGGAGCATCCACGTCTGTCTCCGTCCCATCCCTTATCAGGTGCCACATTCCCGGCCTGCACCACACTGCACTGTACACTGGGCTGAAACTCTGTCAGGAAATGTGTCATAACCAGGACAGAGTCATTGCCATCCTTGGTGTTGTCATCAGCAGTGTTTCAGCTGATGCTGGCAGTGAAACATTACCACGAGGGTGACCTTCCCTGTTCTGATACTAACCCATAATCAACACGCTCATACTGTCACTGGCCTCTTGCTCTTCACTGATGTAATGGTTTGAAAGGTGACAAAGTAATCTTTGCTCTTCATTAAGACATTTCGTAAATCGTTACTTAAAGTAGGAGTGGGTTTTAATCTTTCAGTTACAAACTCAAATTTTAAAAATGTTCCTCAATCCTTTAATCAGATTTAACTTTATTAAGAAATAAAATCAGGAGACTGGTTTCAAACAAATCCTCCTGACCTGTTGGGAAACCACTTTTTGACCATTATTGGTCATGTTCATGATTATATACTGGTATATAGCAGTTTTACATTATGTGTGGCACATTATGGCTCATTTTTAAACTTAAAGCAGCATGAGCCATTTTTGATCATTTCAGGACAGCATGAGCTGAACATCACAGACTGATTATGACCACATAAAACTGTAGTGGCTAACATGTCCGGCAGACACAATACAACATCATCATTCAAGACTCACCTTTGACTTCCTGATTAGATTATCTCCAATATTGTGTTTATTTTGTCAACCAGCTCTTGAAGATATATTTGGCTCTTTAGCTGCTAAATAATCATTTATGGCTTTAGTTTTTCCTGATTGGTTGAAATGACATCGGTGGAGGCTACATGTTGTCCTCTGTGTTGTCACCACAGCTTCAACAAACCTGTATTAACTGCTTCACAGTCACTTCCTGTGTCTTTCTGCTTCAAGCAGAGATTCAGCCTTGAGCCCATATGATGTCATCATCATGGAGTCCAGCAGTGGCACCAGGACTGTCGAACAAAAACACTCAGAACTCTTTCATAGATGGTCCACGGTGTGATATTTGATCCTCTCAACATTACATCTCAGTCTGTGCAGGTGTGTATGTTCCCGTCCTTTAAGAAACAGACATAAGCAGCACTGTCAGTGGCTGAAGGTGCTACATTGTTCACATTGTTATTTGTAGGGCTGTATTTAAAACAAGTGCACACAATATCTAGATAACTTTAACATTTGCTTTATGATTTGAGTTTTGCTGCAGAGGGACTGTGTGTCACAGTGATGACCAGATGAAGGCTCTGTCAATGACTGAGTTTCACTGGACACAGACTGTGTTGACCTGCTCTGTGTGCGTCATGCTGAGTTAGACTTGTTTTCTGACAAATCTTTAACTCTTGATCTTTTTTTAGGAAGAAAATGTAACAATCAACACTGAGCCCTGTTTGCTTTGACCTTGGTGAGCACCAGTGTCTGAAAGCACGTTTGATCAATGTGTAGCTAAAAACTCTCAGCTATTCAGGTCAATGGTGAAAATTTCTGCTTATGTCACTGCCTGACACTCTACCCACTGATTTCATCAGGAAAACTACGTCTGAGTTTTTACTTTAATTTTTACTCATTTTATTATATTGAAATATGAGGTGTGCTTTGTTACCTCCACCAAGGAGGTTATGTTTTTGCCGGGGTTTGTCTGTCTGTTGGTTTCCAAAATAACTCTAAAAGTTACAGAGGGATTTTGATGAAATTTTCAGGGATTGTCCCGATGGGGATCAGGAACAAATGATTAGATTTTGGAAGTGATCCGGATCACCGTCTGGATCCAGGAGTTTTTTGAAGGATTCTTTAACATTGGGAGATAGGACCATATGTGACATTTATGCAGATGACTCCACCAAAAGTAGTCAAGACACTTTGAAAAAAAAATATAGGACAAGTTTCTAACATGGTCTACAATATATCAAAGATTGATCTGGATAAAGGAATAATTTCAGATAATATGATCCAGAATATGAAAAAAAAAAAATCGATCTTTAAAACTTGCATCATAAAAAAAAAAACAAATGAAGCTTGAAACATGCAACAGACATATTTAAACAGCCACGACGCTGTGGAACTAATATTGATATAAATAAACACAAGACTAATACTAGTAATATCTTTGGTGGAAGTCACAGTATGAAGGAGATGTTGTGCTTGGTGGAGGTCTGTGCTCTGAGTGATTTTCTAGTTTTCTATGTTACTGTCTTCATATTACAGTTCAGCAGCCAGGCAGGTTCAGACCATTTATTTCCACAAAGCTGGAGTCTGGGGTCAGATGAAGACTGGATTACTCTGTGAGAGGTCCTGGACTCAAGTCCTGGATGAGCCCCCATGAGTCACATCTGGGCTGGGCGGCCGTGACGAAAGAGCGAGATGCACACAAACAGTACAATTGTAAATGTAACAATAAACATGGTGTGTGTCATCAGTAGGATCAGTAGTGAAGGTGTGTGGAGGAGAATGTAGTGGTGCAGTGCTGAAGGCTGCAACAGACAAACAACAAACCAAACAGCTGTGTCCAGCAGGAGGAGAGAGGCTGATCATCAGGGCTTTTAAAAGCTCCTCCAACACATCCCCCTTTTCCACCAACAAGAACCAGGTGCTGGTGCTAGTCCTGCTCCGTTGGTTCAGATGTTCCTCCTCAGAACCATTTTGCTTTTCCTTCAGCAAGGAGCCAAGTTGGAGCCACGTCACTGTAAAAGAGATAGGCGGGAGGAAGCCGGACCCAAAATGAAGATCTTGAGCAAAACGAAAAGGATTTTAATAAGAGGAAACAAAAGCGCTGCACCAAAACACGGCAGGAAAAATACAAACATGAACAAAAATCCAAAACACTAGAAAACTAGAAGAACAAAAACACAAGGAAACTGGAAAAACAGAAACCTACTGAAACTCTAGAAAAACCAAAACTACTAGAAAAACTCAAAACTCCAAAACCCATGAGCAAACACCTAAACCACTAGAAAAAACCAAAACCCAGGAGCAAAACAACAAGTAACAATGTGGACTCAAAGACACTGAACGTCCAGACACAGAAAACTTAGACAACAAACTGGCACCAGACAAAGAGACACAGGAGGTTAAATACACTGGGGTAACGAGGGTAAATTGAACACAGGTGGAGAGGACAATCAGGGAAGGCTGTGCAGACGAGACAATCAACCTCCCTCTGCACAGGATCCTCCAGGAGCCTGTGCAGAGGCTGAGCATTAGTTTTAACTTACACATGCATAATCAGCGCATTAGTGGAATAAATCCTATTTATGTATGAAATGTACCGGCAGCGTATCGACGCAGTGCAGTGAACTCAAAATAAAACAGGAAGTGACAAAACAGAAAACACTGAAACACGCAGGACATGAAACACCAAACTAAAAGGACATGACACACAGAACCATCACAGGAAAATAAATCACAACTAAATACAAGAACTCAGGGAAAACACAAACTAAAAACACCCAGAACAGAAACACACATCATGACAAAAACATCCGTATATCACTGCGTAAGTCGCTGTTTTAGTCTTTTCAGCCGACCACTGCTGCTGTGTCACCGCTCCTTCTCATGGCCCCTGCAACTTTATTGAGTGTTTACAGTTTATGAAGGAGCTGGTTGAGGCTCCGCTCAGATCCAGCTGCAGCCACTTCCTGCTGAATCCTCTGAAGACCGGCTCGGTCCGAGAGGCTCCCTCTAACTTTCCCTGGACTTTGGCAGAAGACCACGGTGCCAGGAAGCTCTGGGTCTCCTCCTCAGGCCATTGCTGCTTTAATAAAGCGTCCTTTTTTTAGTTGATTTCACTGCCTTACTACACTACTCGCTACACCGTTGCTCGTTGGTCACGATAACCCCGCCCCCAGCCCCTGACATACTTGGTGCTTAGCTGTGGACCAGCAGAGTTCAGCAGCTGGAGCCAGTGGAAACACAAAGAACTGGAGCTGAGTCAGGACTGGCTCCGTAATCAAACAATCAAGAGACAGGACAGGGTCGTCACACAGTTTATTAAGGAAATATCCAGATGATGTGACTCTTTCTCCACAAGTACTGAGCCAGTCACAGCATTTCAGTCTTGTTGGTACAACAGTCTGTGCAGTAAATAACTGGACTGTTGTCAAGTTCCCAGGAGGTGTTTTGTGGATCTGGAAAGAAACAGAGAGGAAGAGAAGATGAGTATTTCCAAGCTCTTTTGTTGATGATCGGTGTTTCCCAGCGGAGACAAGTGGATGAGGGATGTGAAAAGGGCAAATGAAGTTTTAACTGGGTAGAAACAATTCTCTGTAAAACTGTTTTTAATTTCTAAAAAGCAAAAAACGAAAAACTGAAAACAATGGAAGTTCAAACAATCAACATATAACCTGAAAAACCAACCAGAGCCTCACATCCCACACTAAAAAGAGACACACTTCAAACTTTGTCCCAAAAGGACAGAGGACCAAAAGGCACAGACATACAAGAAGAAAAGAAAGAGAAACACCCTCAGTCCAACAGAGGAGTATTTCTACCAAGCTGAGGTTCCAGCAGGATCACCAACACCACACTACACCGTCCTGCTGTGAGGAAGCTGCCACATGGGGACACAAACTTACAATATGTGACAACAATCTTCATCCCTGAGCTGTTTTCATTTGGTTGCTGTCTGTGTTTCCCCTCAGTGAACTGAAAGCAGTACTGAGCTGTGGGTCAGCGCCGGGTTTGATGATTGATCAGAGGAGCTCGCATCCACCTCCCACCTCAAGTGAGGAAGACAGTACTGATGTCCATGTTGCATGTGCTCAGTGTGTATCATGATCTGCTGGCAGCTGGGAGAGCCACAGGTCTCTGTGGTGAGTTGTTCCTTTAGACTCAGCAACAAGACATTTCCCCACTTCCACCTGCGCAACCATCTGCAGAAATGTTGACTGCATCTTCAGGTCCTCATTCAGAGAACAAAGCTAGCATGTGTCCAACAGCTCTCTGAGGAAGCTGAACAGTAATGTGGTGCTTGTTAGATCTCAGTTTAGTGCAGTGGTTCCCCAACTGAGGGAGTATTTTAGAGCTGAACAATATATTTAGTAGAAACATCTCTCTGAGCCCGTCAGGTACAAACACTGAGAACATAATGAAGACTCGTCCAACATGTATCCCACTGTTGTCAGCCGCACACATCACTGTCTCATGATGATGATGATGAGGATGCTGTGTGATATAGATCCTCTGCTCCCAGAGGTTTGCGGATGTTAACCTGTGAACATTTCCATTTGGTCCTCAACACAAAGTGCAGGTGAAATCAGTGGGAATGTCTTTGGAGGAATTAGACAAACGGTGATGTGATGTGATGTGATGTGACTATATTCTGTCCTGTGGAGACTAAGCCAAACCACCCAACACTTCTGACATTTTACCTAAACTATAAGTACCAGCACTGATCACTGACAGAATAGCATAACAATTCATACAGTATTTGTTGAGTCTATATCAATGATAGAGAAAGAACTACAAACAGTCATGTTGTTGTCCTTGTACCTAATAAAGTGTTGTTGTTATGAAACCAGTTCAGTGGAGAGTTCTTCCTGAACCTGAGTCTTTGGGAACCACTGCTGTGCTGCCTGACTTACAGTAGTGACATCAGTGTGTATGCCTCTCATGTCAGAGTTCCTCACCTCACCTCCACAAGCTCCATCGCTGAGATGATGAGCCACTTATGTTCTAATTAAGGCCTTTAATGGAGGGGAACGGGTGTGAGGGTGGACTGCACATTCATCATCTGAGTGACACTTAAGAGGTTCAAATGTCAGCTTGTCTAACCAGCTGGTCCAGGAGTGGGACCAACATGCTGAGTGGCTCAGACCCTCTGAAGCTGTAGAGACTACAGAACAATTTGCAACATATTGTCTGCTCAACAAATACTGTTGCTGCTGTGCTTTGATAGGAGAGAAACCCTCGGCTCAGAAATCAGCATCACATCTGTCTGGGTGACAGATGACACCAACACATCACATCAGGACATCAGGAGATTCTTTCCATAGAAAACATGTAGAAAACATCTCACTGCTGCCCTGAGGCCTGAGCCAATTTCATACGACAACCCTCCAGCTGAGAAGCTGCTGAAATGTCAATTAGCTTCCATCCACCTCCTCACAGCGTGCTCAGCCTCACAGGGTCCAGGGCTAATCGCTCATCATTTACCCCCAGTGTCTGTCTGAGGGTGGTGAGCTGGAGGGAGCAACAAAGTGTGTGTGTGTGTGTGTGTGTGTGTGTGTGAAACAGGTCAAAGTAGTTGAGTTTAGATGTTTAGTTTGGATGTGGTCAGACTTAGACTCACATTTGATGGATGGCTGCAGAGATACAGTGCAGGACAAGCCTTGCACCATTGTTGCATCAGACTTTGTGGAAATGGACGAAGCAAGCCTGACGTCACCTGTTGGTTTGTGGACTAACATGTCGAAGCCAGGAGTGTGGTATTTGAACGTGGCCATGTTGATTGTTTGGAGCCAGAAGTGACCATATTTGGATATGAAGGCAGGAGTGAGGAGGCGGGTCTGACCTTTGAACCCGAAGTGAATGTCCAACGTGCGTGACTTCAGCACCAGTCTCAGTGGAGAGCAGGCCTGTCAGTCAAAATAAAACCACCCCTAACTCCTCCCCTTCTCTCAGCCTAATATCTCTTTAATGATGAAACGATTTTCAGATGGACCCCCTGTCAATCATACTAACCCCGCCCCTAACTCCGCCCACCAGATCTCTGAGAAGAAGAGTTGACTTTATCTGATGACATCACAATGACTTGTGAACAAAGTGTATTGACTGAATATTTCAGGATTGAAAATGAGGATTTTTAAATTAAAGTCAGTTGGAGCCAGAGTTTTTTGGAGCTAGCCTCTAGTGGCCGTTTGGAGTATTACATTTTTTTTCCACTTCTGCATTGACGTCATTTTTGAGCCCCACTTGGTTTATCTATCTACTACTGTCCTCTGATCAACACTATAATGTGCCCAAAAACAAATTAAATCGCTCCCCGAAGTCTTTTATTCTTTCTGCTATGAAGCTTTTTTAAACACTGACTCTGCCTGTTGTAGATGAAATCCACTTATTTTTAGATTGATTTATTGGATTTACTATTCAACTTATTTGACTGATGTTTTATGTGCTCATGTCTTGTAATGTTTCCTTTATTTATTAATTATTTATTTACTGAGATATTGATGAACTGATCATTGATAAATAAAGTTGTCTGAACTGAACTGAACTCTCTCCGTTCAGCCTATGGTTGCCATGCAGTGACATCATAGAAAATATTGAACAAAAACAACACAGACCCACAGTTTGGATGAAAGACTACTTTTTTTTTTTAACATCACGAAAAAATACAATAAACAAAAAAAAAACGATAAACCAAATATTTTACTTTATTTACAGAACTTTGGATCTGTTGTTATGTTTATTTCATTTCAGTTTATGAATCTGCTGAACTGCTCTGGACGCCCTGTGAGTGCAAACCTCGCTTGTTGTGAGGTTTGTCTCATGTACAGACAAACCCAAGCTGTTCAATTCTGACATGCTTTGAATATAAAGATATTTTAAGATGAATGAACTTAAAAGTTAAGACTTAACAGTATTTTAATGAGAAAAGAAATAACATTGATGTGGTGTGGTTGTCAGGTCTCAGTGTGTGGGGAACAGCAACGTGCTGAGAGCCAGATACTTTCTATTAAAACCTTTTAGAGTAACAGCAAAAATGTTTGTAGCTACTAAAGAACGAGTGAGGACCAAACAGGAATATAACTACTCTAATGACAACAAGTTACCAAGTGATGTGACCTTGAGCTATTGTATGAGTTAATATTAGTTAATGATTAGCTCATAATTATCAATAAATCAGTCATACTATCCACTTCAACTAATAAGTTATTCCTGACTAATTCTGAGTGACATAAAAGAGCAACTAGCTTCAAGCAGTTACACATTACCCTGACTAGTTCCTCATTACCTCCACACACTGTTAATGTGTCTCCTCAAGTAAAGTGAAGCATCAACAGATACTCTCTGGTTCCTCATTACCACCACAATTATTTCCTAAACAGCCAATCAGAGGCAGGAGGATGCTCGACCTATTCAATCACCATTTTCAGACCACATCCTTTTTTATTCTCATACATTCATTTAGATGTTAACAAGTTCAAAGGTTATTTCCACTTAATTAAACTGTGAAAGGCAAGAATAAAGAGAAACAATATTACTAATACTAACTACAGTATACCAACATTTGTCAAATTTGAATTGACCTTTGTTTTTATAACTGTCTTGATATGTAACCAGAACACTGGGAGACTAAATATGATTCATCACCAATTACTGACGTGAAAACTAATTTTAAAGTAATGAGTCATTAAAAAATGAGTCACTGCTTTATGCCACTCTGGTTAATGTACAAAGTAACACGTGTGATCATATTAATCACGACCTAAACATTGATAAATAGAATATTTCTCTGGTTGAAGTTGTGTCTCAGGTGAGTGGGATTGGCTGTTTTCTGTGTTTTCAGTTGAACCTGTTGTTGTGGACACAGCTGCTGCTACATTGGGATGTGGACTCCCACTGCTCATCTGGTTTTGGTCAACAGACCAGTTTGGATCCGGATCCAGCGTTGCTCTAACAACAGTAAGATGGTCGTGATGATCTGGATTTGGTGAGCAGCTGGTTTGCAGCTCAGAGGCTGCAGCTTCAGTCGTGTCTCTGCAGCTTCAGAGCAGTTACAACACCTCCAGCCCTCAGGTTAGGATCTACTCCCACGTGTGAGGGCATTAGTCACACCTCGTTAATTTTCCCAGGCCCAGTGACGGAATCAGGTCGCGTATAAAGGCGGCACCTGTTCACCGCTGGAGATCCAGAGGAGCGGGGACGGAGTGAGCGCAGCAGCTGGACCACACAGGAGAAGGATCAACAACAGCAACAACAACAACAAGACAATGAACCCAAACATCTCCATCGGCTGCGTCTCCGTCCTGTTGCTGCTTCATCTGGTCGGAGCCAAGCCCGTGTCTGAGCTGCAGGTGAGTTGACCTGCAGACACAGAGGCAGGAAAACACCAAGGTGTTTGAAGCAGAGGTGACCTGACAGCTGTGCGTTGTACTGTGACCTCTGTACAGCAGCGTATTTAAGCTGGGATTCATGCTCTCTTCAGTTGAAGTGTTACAGCTTTGATGAATGAATTTAGCTTTTTGGCTTTTAGCTTGTTTCAGAGTTGTTGTTGAGAATGATTTTCACGATCCAATCCTGGATGTATTTTGTAATAGGACAGAATATCATAAGTAACTTCACTGTTTACTAAGCATGTGTTGGTCGACAGAATTTTTTTTTTTTTTTTTTCATTTTTAAAAAACCTTATAAACAAATGTCCGTATTAACCCTGCATTTAATTTGAATTATCGATGAGATTGAATATTTAATACACCTTGCTGCGTGCATCCCTGTCTAAAGAACCATCCCATCCTCCCACAGGTGGCTGGGTCTGTCGTTGGTTTTCAGGGGGTGTGAGTATACTACAGGTTATCTTCAGCTTTCTGTTTGATTTCCCTGCAGAGTTTGAAGCAGCTTCTGGAGGAGGAGATCAACACTGCGCCCGGTTACTCCTCGGAGGAGATGCTGGTGGAGGGCAGAGATCTGAACACTGACAAGTCTGCGTACGGAGCTCAAGAGGAGCAGCCGTGGACCTCCTCCGACACCAGCAACTCCGCACTGGCGGCCAAAGAAAACGCCCTGGCGCGTCTCTTCAAAGACCTCATGAGGACCTCCAAGCGCTCCTGGAGCCGGTACAAGAAGGGCGGGCTGAGGAGCTGCTTCGGGGTCCGGTTAGAGAGGATCGGCTCCTTCAGCGGATTGGGATGCTGAAGGTAGGAAGGAGGATTAAACTCTCCAAATAATGTTTTAGCTTGATGTTGTAATTGTAACACAGTCTTCAGTTGGCACCACGACACAAAGGTGATTTGAATCTATTTATCAAATATTAAACCATGGAGGACAAGTTCTGTATGAAATACTTCATGTTCTGGTTTTGAATGTGACTTAGATGCAGAAGATTCGACTTTATGAAACACTACAGGACCACATGATTAGTTCATATGAAATACAATGTAAATCAATCACATGCTTCAATTCAACATGCAAATTAGTTTTTCTTTACAAAATTCAGATATTAAACGACGTGCTGTACACACACCACAGCTGAAAGTATCGGGGTTTAAATTAAGCAATTAACAAAAGCCAATAATCACAAACATCTCTGAGATCTGTCGATATTTTCCATTCATATTTTCTGTGACGCTTTCATAATAAAGAAATGAGTTACAATAAATTCATGAAAAACACTGAATGTTTCTTAGATCAGACCACATGCTCTCTCACTAACGCACTGAAGTAAATCTGGATCACCGGACATCTCCACCGAGGTTTTAGGAGCTCGTTGTTTAAAGACATCTGGCTCCAGCTACAATGTGGTCAACCTACATATATTAAAATGTCATTTCTTTTTGTAATTTGATGTTTTTGTTTCATCAGCAGGTGTGGCTGATTCCCATCGGCACAGTGTGACCACAACCAACACCTCTGCCGCTCACAGAGCTTTGACTGACACTTTAAAGGGCGGTTATTCAGTCTTTCCTGTTCGTGGTTCTTCATCAGAACTGCGATTTCATTTTCATATGTAAGCTGTTAAATGATAAATTATTGTAAATGTATTTATTATTTATTATTTCCTTATTGGGTAGAGTTGCCTTGTAATAGATTGTATTGTAGTAAAATTATTATTTTGCATAATAACTGAGTCTGTGATTGACTTGGATTGTGTTTATGACGCACCGGAGTGCAGCTCTGTCTTTTCAGAGGGAGGCACGTGCTCACTGAATAAAGAGCTGTATTAGATACAGAGTCATTTAATGCATTTCTTTTTTTTTCTTTTTTTTTCGTTTTCTTAATGACAGTCAGCTGCTCGAGTTATTTGTTCACTCTTAGATTTTAGGTTTTTTATTATTATTATTATTATTATTATATGTACGTTAAAAAAGAAATTATACAAT
>OOFC01025120.1:0-16532 GCA_900323345.1 Pseudochromis fuscus | reverse complement strand
TAGGCCTTATTTCTCAAATAAAAGCAAAACTTCGTGTCAAATTCAAAAGATATAAACAGATGTGTGTTGCTGCACTTTGTAAATAAGCTCCACTTTGACCAGCTGCATTAGTAAAATGCAGCTCACAGTATGTGTCAGTTTATCAAATAACAGATCGTTATAATATGAGTCAGTTTGTTGCATGAATAATACTTTTAAATTGAGTTACAGTACATTTCACTGATTATACATCGCTGCTTTTAGTCAATAACTGATACAACATATTGTAATATATATAAGTAACAGTTTTTGAGCAAGTACCTTCCACCACTATCCTGATGGCAGTTCACACCATCAGCTGACACATCTGTTTACATGACTGCCACAAATAAACAAGACAAATCTGCAGTGTAACTATTAAGGTTATAAATGTTGTATCTTACCCATCATGCAGCCTCTTCTAAAGTAAACTGGTCATCACTTGTAAAAACCAGACAGGTGAGTCCATTAAAACTGCTGTATCATTTTTAAATATTATTTTACCAGATAAAAACTCATTAAGGTCAAGATCTCATTTTCAAGGGTGACCAGACCAAGAGGTCAGCAGCACATGTCACAATAAATAATTCATATTTAAGATGAGGTTTGCATTCAGTGAGTTAAAAGATAATCTTTTAATCTCATCCTCTTTCCCACTCGATGTCTCTTAGTATGCAGGGTTTGCTAATTAACACAAAGAATCGAGGTACAGCTGACACAGGAAGTATAATGTGTAGTATGAGCATGTCGAATAGATATTCATCAAATTTCATGACAATTTAATTCTATTGATATTGTAGCACAAAATCATCTCTGAGCACTTTACGGAGTAAGATCTGGGATGTACAATGGTTGCAATGTTTGAAAGAAAATTCCTACAACTCCTGCTCACTCAGCACCAAGACAGTGCAAAGGAAAAATCCCCTTTACCAGAAAAACCTCCCCCAGAAGCAGACTCAGTGAGGGCGACTGTGTGGAGTGTGAGGAGAGAGCAGGTTGGTGGCTCAGTAACTGCCGATCAGATGCAGGCAGCTCTGCAGCCACAGATCCCTGCAGTGCTCTGCTGGGACGATGTGGATCTGTCAGGTCTTTGAGATATGCTGGAGCTGGTTCCTTAAGGACTGTGCATGTAGGAAGAAGGATTTGAAATTATTTTCTAGATTTTACAGGAAGCAAATCAGAGAAGCAAATGTGGGGGAATATGATCTATCTTGTTAATTCCTGCCAGTGCTCTCTCTGCAGCAGTTTAGTTCAATTGGGATTGATTGAGAGTTTTGGAGACATCCTGATGATTAGGAATTACAAGAATCCTGTCTAGAATTCATCCAATATTAGTCACAATACATTCATCCAAACCACAAATGTCTAGAAGTACAAAATAAGAGGATTAGCAAAAATACAGTTTATTTCAGACTGAGTGTCCAAATGAGTTGAAGAACCACCTGGTACTGTCGTCTGCAGCGACCCTGGTGAAAATAAAAATGATACCAACAAAACAGAAAAACACAACATTATTCAGTTTCAGTAGACTGCATCATTTTAGACACCTATGAATGAATAAAAGAGAATTATGAAGCCACCACTTCCACACAACACCACAGTGAGAGATTACATGTAACAGTCTTTAAATAAGCATCTGTTTGTCCTCCAGTAGGAGCATGTGTCTCTCTGAAGCAGACAGACAGATTCATGCAGCGACAGCAGCATCATATGAGCCATGCTGCAGTACAGCACACACAGATCTTACATTCATATGCTGCAGACTTTCTTCAAGAACTGACTGTTCACTTGCTGCTCGATATATCCCACCCACTGACAGGTGCCAATCTAATGATGTAATCAGTCTTATTCACCTCACCTGTCAGTGCGTCATGTGTGATCTAGAGTTTATCAAGGCACTCAGCAGGTCTGTGTCTCGGCCTCTTGGGGAATTTGCTCCAGTTTTTCTGTGGATTCAGCTTGGCTCTGTGTCTCCTCTCTCTTCATGTGATCCCAGGCTGACCTCAGAAGGCTGAGATCAGGACTCTGTGAGGGTCCAACTGTTGCAGGACTCCTGCTTCAGTAACCTCTGTATCATTTATGACATTGGACGTGTAGACGTGTAGGGATGTCTGCAGTGTTTTTCTCAGGTCAGATGACACTGTCTGCCCCACAGCAGCCCCCTGAGAGCTTGTAGGTTTGTGTGTCTTGAACCCTTTAACGAGGTGTCAGTCTGAGTTTGGTTCTTCTCATTGAAGGTGATCAGCCAGCTACCCTACCACTATCACGTATACTCCTCAATTTAGTAACAACGTCACTTGTCACACAAGTTTACTACTTCCCGTAGCTCAATGACAACAGAGTGTTGGGGGGGAGAGGGTGAGGGATGTTTCTGAAACAAAGTAGCATTTGGAAGCAGCTATGTCATACGAATATCTAAGAGACAGTGCTTTAAAAGGAGCCGTTTCCGACAGCACCCGTTATCAGAGTCAGGTGTCAGGAATGCCACTCCAATTCCTGGCATACCCATGTGTGTCAGGCTTAAGTATAAAAGAGCAGAGGGTGCTGCTGTGTGCTCCAACATCCAAACAGCTACAGGCAAAGAAGCAAACGATCCATCCGTTCATCCATCAGCCATCCAACCGAGAACCATGCAGCTGTTCTCCAGTCCTCTCTGCGGCCTCCTGCTCATCTTAAACCTGCAGCTCTTCACTGCATATCCCATCAGCACTGGCTTGACTGAGACTGACTTGAACATTTTAAAGGTGAGTCTACAAATACTGAAACTTGTGTTTGAAAAGTTGATATGTGGGACTCTACCATAGTCCTCAGAGCGGTGTTGAGCCAAGGCCAGTTATCCCACCAGTTCAATGACACATTACATGTAACTTGAGATGCACCTCTGGGACTGGGATCTGGGGTCTACAACTAATTGATGCTCTAAGTGAATAATAACAAATTTACTTACACCCTTGGAGAACACTTTTCATTTTCTAATGGTTTGAATAAATGCATGTGTTTCTGATGCATGTTGTCAATGTATGGATGTTGCAGGTGCTCCTTAACAGACTGGAGGAGTCAGTGTCAGAGCAGGATGCTTTGGACCAGGGAGCCCCTGCAGAAGGGGACAGTCCAGACGTCCTGAGGTTAAAGGATGCAGCAGGTGGTCAACAACAAACTGGACTGGATGAGGCTGAGATCAGGGAGTTTCTTTCAGCCAAGAACCTGAAGAGTGTCCGCAATGACTCATCCAAGAGACCCTCCAGTTGCTTCGGGGGGCGGATGGACAGAATAGACTCCATGAGCTCTCTGGGCTGCAAAACTGTCGGCAGAAAAAGTAAGTTACACTAACTCCACAGAATCACAGCAGCTCAGCAGAGGCTTCATTCTGATTCAGTTCTGTATAAGTTAGTGCAATGTACCATGAACACGCTGCTTAAAGGTTCTCAATAACTAAGTCTGTGCTATCTGGTTCTCTTGCAGAAACCTGGCCAAACTGAAGTCTTACCATCTCAATCCTGGACCTGCTGCATCTCTACCAACAGATATTTTTATGGGAATGCTATTTATTTACAACTATTTATTGAATTTTGTTTGTGGCTTACAAGAATATTTATATAAGATTGCTGTTTGAGTGACTGGTCTTTATGTACCGGTGTATGTTTCAATAAATGTTTACAACTGCACAACAGTGACCGCAGTGTTGTTTATTTCTATCTGAAAATGGTGTGACACTGACACATGCATCACATCTTACATACACCAGAGATGACACAATAAGGACATTTCGGATGTAAGTTATGTTCTAACCTGGTTTTCACAGTTTAGATAATGACTGGTTGGAGGAGATTTAATCACATGCTGCTCACATCATCCAATCTGGATATTAGAGCAGGATTTTAGTTGTTGAACCACCTGTAAACACATTTATAAGTATGTCACTGTTTACACTGATACATAATTATTTATTATTATATTAATAATTTATTTCTTTAACATCAGTGGTGCATTACAACTACAAACAAATTAAACAATGCAAAAAATATGTGGAGTGGAGATGCGACAAATACAGTAAATAAGGCAGTAAAATAATAAGAACAATGAAAGAATTAAAACAGATAAAGAATTAAAACTATTAAAAGATGAAAGCAAAAAAATCATCAATCCACACTAATTTACTTGTAATCTACTTGTCTAAGTTGTCAGTTCAAAGTGTGTGGAGCACAGTAACAAAATACACAGGACTGCAAAGCTCTGCAGCTTCTTGCTGTGCTATCAGCTCAAAATTGTGTCTGTAAATGTGGTTTTAATGAGGAGCTAATGTGCTGCGAGTCCGTCAGTGGAGTCAGGTCAGATACAGAATCATTCATACGTATTGAAGACGTTTGAAGACTTCACTTCAACATGAGAAATTAATGCTGCTGTCATTTGTCCACGTGACTCGGTCTCTCTGTCGTATCACCAACCACCAGCGTCTGTGTAGTGACTGTTCCTGCTGAGAGGCAGGACACACACCTGCTGTGGATCTGCTTCAAAACTCTGAAAAGGTTTCTACAAATCATCATTTATGACGTATTGGCCATAAGTGTTGCAGTGACACTACAGGCAAGAAAAGAGCAAAGTCACTGAATCAATATCTGAATCAATAGATTAGTGTTTCTTTAATTCAATTCCTTTTAGATAGCATCTAGTTACAACTGCAGGTCATCTCATCACCTCAACACCTCACAATATCACAGAGAGAAACCCAACAACTAATATGCAGTAGTGGACAATGAAACAAGGACCAAGAAGAGAGCAGAGGTAAACAATGTTGCATTGTAGAACAAACAACAACAACAACAAACAAAGCAACAGACTATCTTCTACACAGTATTTCAGATTTCTGACTGTATCACAGCTCAGTTGAGGACAGTTTGTTGGAAACGTGGTGAAGGACTCCAGTTCACAGCTGAGCCTCATCACAGGTTCACTCTGTTCTTCTTGATGTGTTTGAGTCCATCAGTTGTGTTTTGCTGAGGCAGTGTTGATGTAAAACAAACAGCTCGGATGAAGAACAACTTGCCTCCTGTTCACTGGAGCTGATTAATAATCAGGGGAAGGGTAAAAGGTAAACTAGTGATCCTCTGATTCAGTGTGAAGCAGCTGTTTGTAACATGTTGAAATGATTGCAGGGATCAATGAATGAACTGATGAGAACAACATCCACTTCACAAGAGCGTCATCAGCACACAGAGATCGTTCAGAGAGATTGACGACTTTCCATGACCACCATGCTACTTATAATGAGACCTGTAAAATGAATGGTTCAGCATGTAGGCTAATACATTTGTTAGATTCCTGATTAATCAAAGCCACATGTTAAATAGTGAGCTTCACAGCTGTTGCCAAAGGAACCAAGAAACTCACCTTCAGTCTTTATGTTACATGAAACCAGCTCCATATTGATACAGACAGGAGAATGACAGAGATATGAATCTTCTCAGCTCAGTCTTGGCAGGAAAGTAAATAAATGTATTTTTTAAAATATCAAACAGTTGCTTTAATAATTCACCCAACCCAACTGATGCTGAAAACACCTGCACAGCATTTACACACAGCCTCTCAACCCACATCAGGAAGAGGAACTCACTGATGGACAGAAAAATGCTGAAGATCATTAATAGTACTACATACAATACGTGTTGCACTGTTTTTTTTAAAAAAACAATATATTTATTATTTTACAAAAACAACAGAATAACACAATAACAAATAACAATAAAACAAAACAAAAAAATACACACAGACGTAATAGTATTTAAAAAAAAGCGCACAAATCACAAATAATTCACTTTTTTTTTTTTCAAAAACTCTTCTAAGGGTCTCCATATGTCCTCAAATTCCTCAGCTCTTCCTCTCGTAATATACGTGAGTCTTTCAAGTGCAACGCAAGATGCCATTTCCAACATCCATACCTTTATTGGAGGAACGTCCACTTTTTTCTCCTGGCCTGCAGGAGACCAAAGTCTATAAGCGTGGTCTTCTTTTTATTAACGGCAAAATCCTTGGAAAATATATACACAGATATATAGATATAAGATACACAGTGTTGCACAATGAGGAACCTGAATTCCAACTATTATAGAAATTGTCTGAACAACAGATTTCCAATAATCTTTAACTTTCCAACAATCCCATAAGCAATGATATAAAGTAGCCTTGTCATTAGAGCACTTACTACACGTGTCCACTGATGAAGTTTAACAGGAGTCACATAAGTCCTCATCAGCCATTTATATTGTAATAGCCTCATTCTAGTGTTTATTGTTCTAGTGGTTTTGTGCTTTAAGGCATGCATGTTCCCAATCAATCACTTCAATATTTTCCTGAATATCTACTTTCCATGCCTCCAATCTGTTTTTACTTGATTCTGTATCATGTGACACTAGAGATTTATGGAGATCTGCTTACATCCATGCAAACCTGACTGGACAATATTGTCTAAACAGGACAAAGGGGGTTCATACATTATGTGTTTGAATTGTGCTGACATACAGTGTTTTAACTGCAGATATTTGAAAAATTGCTTATTGGGAATAGAAAATTTTTGACAAATTTGACTGAATGTAAACATTTCACCATTTACATAAAGGTCACCTCACCATTGATTTTACACCATTATTTGCCCATAATTTTAAACCCTCATCTGCTCTTCCAGCTTTAAAAGTCGCATTACCCCATATGGGAGAAAAGCGTAAAGTAATGGAGTATCCCCTATCTGTTTGTATGATTTAAACCAGATATCTATAGTGTTTTTCAAAAATGGATTCTTGGTCTGCCGTTTTAATACTACATGTTGCACTGTTAAAACAAACAAACAAAGCAAGAAATAAACATACAAAATGGTTTTTGTTTGCAGTTTGCCACCTTTGATATTTTTCATGATTTTTTATGTGTACATTTCATTTAATTATTAATAATCTGTTTATGTATATTCTTTTGTTAAATTTTACAAATGGAAAATGTGTTTTATTTATTCATAGTTTTTTCATGTTAAATACATTAGTACATTCACAGTTGAATTTTGTCATTTCATAATGGTTTGTGTATTTTTAGAAAGAGAAAAATGTGTGAAATCCTGTTGAAATCCCAGTGAACAGTGATGACAGTTAGCATTGCCTCCCTCCTCTCCTAATGTAGAGCTCACAGACCCTCTGTGATCCAGGAGCAGCAGTTTTAACCTACTATGGTGTTTTTCATGCTCAGGAGTGTGGACGGTGTTTGCTTGGTGAACACTGCATTCCTGTCAATACACACCACATCTGAGCTCAGAGATCCAAGATGACTCCTGAGGTCATGCCACTGCTGGCTGGTAGGCATGATGATACACAGACACATATACTGTACACACACACACACACACCACCACCACCACCACATCACCTACCACCACTTAAAGAGACATCTGACCAGCTGCATTATCAGTGCAGAGGTGTCAGAATGCACTTGAGATAATCTACAAAATGATGAGCCACTGACACTGTCTGTCTGTTCCATAGTGTGTGTGTGTGTGTGTGTGTGTGTGTGTGTGTGTGTTTGCTGGACTGTGTATAAAACCCGTCAATACAGGCTGCAGTGTCAGTCGTAGCAGCAGAGGATAACATGAGACCTGTGGTCCTGTGGGGCCTGTTGGCCTTGCTGTGTCAGCGAGCACTGGTTAGCAGCCACATACTGGGAAGGCCCTCGTCTACCAGTGACCTGGCTCAGCTCAAGGTAAGAGACTAAACCAGACCTTCAGTCTGAACACTGCACTTTGGAGGTTCGGGCACATTCACCATTCAGCACTTCACCCACTTAACAATGTGAAAAGGTCAAAATTAAGATGAAAGCAAAAAAATCATTTTTACCAAGCTCTTGTTGTTTCTGGTAAAACAGAATCACAGTGTTGGGTTGGTTTGACATCTTTCTGCCTCCGCTCCAACACAGTACAGGTACAGAGAGGCATTAGCTACAACTGACATCTTATCATTTCTAGAATCACAATCAGCTTCATTAGAGAGGAGAGTGGCTCAAGTTTCTAATTGTTCTCCAAGTGCTAACACAGATTCATTCAACAACAACAAGGACAACGGGTTAAAGAAGATCAGCATTTAACTCCAGATACAGGTCCGTGTTTGGACAAACTAAATACAGTTATTAATAACAAATATGGGGTTATTGATATTTTATACAGCAGAAGCAGGATGACAGTGGCCTGCATCACAGTGTAATGATCAGGAAAACAAGAATGATATTGATGCTATATAGATTTTTTAAATTAATAATACATCATCACATCCATTCATTTTACTTTATTTTTACTTCTTATTATATAGAGAAAGAGGCAGTGAGAGGATGTAATTAAAATGGTCAAACCAGAGGAGTAAACACTGTAGAAAATATGACATGTTCCTTTGGTGTCAAGCAGCTGAAGAAAGTTGATATTTTCTCATAATTCCACATAAATTTCTCCCTTTTTTAGTGGAAAAGAAGATTCATTGCTGAAGTCACATATATTTAGTCTCCAAACCTTGTCTGCATAATGTTTTGGATTTTTCCTTTTTAGTTTTAGAAAAATAGATATTTTCCTGCACAAATTCAAAAACTGTCTTTCTGAGTAGTTCTGATCTCGAGCTCCATCATGGCCACAGTTTCATAAAGAGCATCTTTCAATGTTCAACAACTAGGAAAAAAAAAATCACATAATTTGTGTTCATGCAAATAACTAAAAAAACCTTGTTGCTTATTCAACAAAGTTTTGTGGGGTGTAATTCATATTATAACATGCACCCAACTAACTAACTAGCATTCAGTGGCTTGTTGCTGTTAGTTGATTACTAGCACTTCATCTGTCCTGCATAGCACAGATTCAGAGAGCATTCACACCCCTTCACTTTTCACACACCTGTTTGTGTTGTAGGCTTCATCTTAAATATACAACTGACCACAAATCCACACTGAATAACTTCCAGCACAGTGACAGTGGTGGAGGACCTCTGTCTGTCAGAGCTTCAGTCCTCTGCAGAGGCTGTATGTCTGCTGGACACCGCCTGCTCATCACCTGGCAAATACCAGCCCTATGGTGAAGCATGGTGGTGGCACCATCATACTCTTTTCAATGCAGAGTGCACTGACCTGAGACTGGGGCCATGGCTGTTCAGCACCACAATGACCATGAAAAACAGGAAATGCTTCTCAGGCATAATCTCCGACAGTAATATTTTATTTTTTTGGCTTTTATTAAATAAAAAAAATAATAAAAATAAAAAATACAACATAATAAAATGAGCAAGGTTTGAAGAGGTGTGAAGGTGCTGTATGGAATTAAATTATTGATTGAAAATAGAAAAGACTGTGATTCAGTCAGCACGACATACTGTACCTGACATTACAAATCTTTAGAACACAATCTGTCCAATCCTGGATCCACACTTCTCTCATGTCCACCCATTTATTCTTCATTATTATAACACCCTCATTTCATTTAATTAACCAGCTACTGTTTCAGTAGATGGTGTATGGTTTTGATCAGCTTCATTTCCTGGTGTTCAGAAGACAGACTGGAACCAGTTTTTACTATGACCCTTCCACTTTCCCCACCAGTCTTTACTGGAGCGCTTTGAGGAGACTCTGGATGAAGCAGCCCAGGAGGAGGACTCTGTCGCTGATTATGAAGGAACAAACGAAGAGCCTGAGCGCAGCCAGGATGGTCGAGGATGGAACCTGGACCAGGAGGGGAACCAAGAAGCTTTGATACCAGAAAGAGCACAACCTCCAGCTGAGAGCCACAGCAAGGCCGCGAGTCAGAGGAGTCGCCTGCAGGACCTGCTGATGACCACCAGGAAACGGTCCTCTGGCTGCTTCGGAGCTCGGATGGACCGGATAGGAAATGCCAGCGGTCTGGGATGTAACAAAGGTAAGACTGCAATATGTGGAGTCCACATGTAGCTTTGAATGATTACTTTCAAAATAAAATGTCATGATGTGGTCAGTATGTGGTTTTCAGTGTGTTCCAATCTTAGACTGTTTATTGAACTGGACGAAACAAGTGTGATGCCACCTGTTGGTGGACGCAAGAGATCGACATTTGAACGTCACCATGTTGGTTGTTTGGAGCCAGAAGTGACCATATTTGTATAAGAAGGAAGAAGTGAGGAGGCGGGTCGGACCCTTGAACCTGAGGTCACTGACTTGGTCCCACTTCCTTTGTCCATTTCTATAAACAGTCTATGGTTTGAATGAACACAACATGTAGAGACTTTTAAAATGAAATAGATGCATAATAGAGTCCGTAGATTGTTTTAAACAGTACTTGCTCCTTTCTGTTTGCACCGTATCCACCAGGGTAGTCGGACAGTTTTCTGGGACATGCTGGATTCTGATGGTGGACCTGAAGAGACAACCACAGAGATGGGAAATGTATTCATTTGCATTAGTGACAGTTCAACTTTGAGTATTTCTTGTGTGTTTATCTATTTGAAGTGACAAATCAGCTGTTTGTCAACTATGTAATTAACTCTGCAGAGTCCATTATAGACTGAGTAACAGTAACATCCTAAAGGAACTTCATAGTGTAACTGCATGTGGGTTGCTAACAAAGACAAATAAACTCCTTTTTTCATATGAAGAGCTCAGTAGTTTTTTCAGCCCTGACCATCAGGTATAACAGATTCTCACTGTGGTGATCATCAGGTTTGTTTTTGAACTCCATCTCCTGCCTGAAGTCTGCTGGAAATCTTCCTCCTTCAGTAGCTCTGCTTTTGGCCAGTCCTGCTTTTTAGGTGATCGTTCCTGAGTCCATGCAGCAAAGTCACAGTGACTGCTGTTCAGCTGACATGACACAGTGAGTGGAGAATCATACAGTACAGTAAACCATTCAACTCACTGAAGATCATTCCCCAGCAGCCTCATCAGTCACTGGTCATGCTATAGTCACTAAGTTATAGCCTGAAGGAGTTTCAACATTAATCTAAAGCCATGTTCATTGTTTCGTTTCCATGTCCTGTCCTGTTAGGTTTTCTGTTCTGTGTTTTGAAACTGAAATTAAAAGTAAAAAAAGAAAAGAACCAAAGAAGCAAAGAAAGATTTCAAGTCAATAAAATGTGTCATTGTTTAGTACAGTCACAAAACGGACTCAGTGCCAGTCAGCAGGCTCCTCTGGGTCAACACCTCAGTTGTCAGAGCTGACTGGTCCTGTTATGTTTGCAGGTAGTTGTGTGCATCCATACAGTGAATTGCATCAGATTACCGTGATGTTATCTGAGGTAACATGTGTAAGCAACATGCGACTCTGTGAGGCTGCTCTCAGACTCTGAGTGGTGATTTGAGATAAATGCTAAAGGTCAAATTAGGGCTGTCAACATTAATGCATTAAGATTAATCCATCATCATGATTAATCTGATTAATAATTTTAATGCAGTTAATCCATCTGCAGCACAGAATGACTCTGAACGTTACTGGCAACAGATTTCGGGCAGTTTGTCCAAGTAGAGCTGCCATCACACCTGCACCAATAGTCAGTTAATCCTGTGGTGACAGGAAGCAGAACCAACCAATAAAAATGGAGGATGCTAAACAGCATGTTGGTCCTCTCTGTAGGAAATTTGAGTACAAAAAAATCAAGACAGAATAGTCGACTGACACTCTGCAGGAAGAACTTTTCTTTTCACTGGAGCACGTTCAGTTTAAAATACCACATTAACGTAAAGCATACATTAGTACATACTGCTAGCACTTCGGCTAACGCATCACCCAGCTTGCAACAAACCACCCTTATGCAAAATGAAACACAATTAATATAGATTAAAAAGGAATTATATTTAATCGTGATTAATCGAAAAAATAATCCACTTCAGCCCTATGATTAATCTGATTACAATTTTTAATCGTTTGACAGCACTTGTTCGAATGATCTTTGTTGTATCACACTGGTGTTTAGTGGGAATGTTGTTTACATCTCATCAGGTTACTTTAGTTAGCACTGAAGTAGAAGTACAACTGAGGTTGACAGAGCACTCTTATTTTTGCAGCTATTTCATAAACCAAAGTGTTGGATGAATTTAAATATTTACCTGAGTCATTCTGAACCTCTTTCTTCAGTCTACAGGATCTGTAGGTTTATGCACACAATGTTATGACAGTACATTCAGTATTTTTAGCATATCTTTATCTGGACTGAAGTAAATGAACTTATGAATGAAATTATCATTTGCTTCTGACCATCTGTGAAATATAGCGGCATAGCGGCAAGGACATGATGTCATCATGCTCCACCTCGTCCTTGGGCTCCTGGGGGGCTGTGGGCTGAGGCTCCTGAACCTTTATGACAGAGGAGGAGAGGGAAGTTTGAGAGCCTGTACAATGAAGCAGCAGTGTGGGACGTGTGTGTGGACCGTCCATGTGGGATAAAAGGGTTCTGTCCAAAGCACAAACACAACACTGATGAAAACCAACACCAATGAAAATACTTTGGAGAACTTACCTCCACCCGCCGGACCTGGGGGGCAGAGGTGGAGGGCTGGGGACTGGGGCACCGCTCTGGCTGGACAGCAGCACAGGTGGACCTGAACCATTTGGGGAACACAGATACTTGTAATATTTCCACCAGACACTGTGTGATGTGTGACTGTATATTTATAGGCTATAACGTTGTGTAAGTTCAGTATTCACAGTGAAACAGGTTGAAAAAAGAAGCAGTGACTGATCACTTCAAGTAAGAACAATCAAACAGCTTCAGCTTCATCCACTTAGTGAATTGTTTCCATTAAATATCAAAGAGTCTCAGTCTTACTCTCATGGAGTCGTCTCTGCGGAGGCTCCTGTGGCGCTGCTCTCCTCCATCCACCTCTGTGACACACAGTAAAACAGACATAAAATCAAGGACCTGCATCAAACAATAACCAGGTTGACTCATCAGTGCTCCCCAGTGGATGTTTGAAAGCAGCAGGATTCTCCACAAAGAGATGGAGGTGACATTCACATCATCTGAGTCAAATGCAAGATTGCCAGAAAAAGAACATTGTTCCGGCAGGACGTGAAAACCTGCAGGAGGAGACACAGTCCAAGCAGAGGACCAGAGGACAGCATGAAGGATTACAGGGACGTCTCACAACACAAAAACACTCATCTTGAGGGGAGGAGCACACAGTCTGATCTGCACAGTGCATCATGATCACGTCTGAACCAGTCACAGCCAGTTGTAAAGTTAGTTTGGTCTTTTTGAGACACACTGTAACTGGTTATGACTGTGCCAGCATCACAAACATGACAGGATAGCTCTCTGTCACATTGAACTGTAGCTGCTGAATCTACTTCAATCCTACATTACACTATGTAATATACAGCTGGGAGGCTTTATGTGCATTTGCAATTATAAGACGGTGCAGCAGAGACGGTGACACACTCGGAGCTCTGTACCTTCTTTAGCTACTATAGTTTTTTTTTTTTACCATTAATTTGATTGATTTTATGTATCTTTTTTGATTTTTTGTTTTCATTCACATGATTGTACTTGTATAACTAGTGTGACAAGAAACCTCTTGAATCTTAACCCACAGCTATAAAATGATTCAGTATTAAAGCACAATATAAAAGTAAGGACAATCTTCAAAATCCTATTTCACATAATTACCCGTCCATAAAAAAATATATCAACAAACACCGTCTGACAGAAAAAGTCCTGTTGTACCGAGTTGGTGCTCGAAATGCTCCTCGAATAGTTGTGGTTCGGGAGGGGAAGAAGCACGTCACACATCTGTGAAAAAGAGCACACGATTCAGGATTAGATTTTAATTCAGCATGTTTGAAAATCCTTCAGCCTACTAAATTCACAGATGTTTTTTCAGTCACTGTTTACCAAGTAATTTGATCCTCAGTACAAACCTTCACTTTTTCTACATGTCACAACAGCACTTACACTAAAAAAACACTTATTACTCAAAAATTATTCAATAAAGTGTTGAATGACATTTGACAAAACTATAGTGGTGCAAATTCAAATTCAATGATACATTTACAATACATCAAGTGGTGCGGCTTCGTATTTTACCAAAGTTATATTAAAACATTTTGACAGATTTTTGAGCGCTCTGTACCACCATAAAATCGGTTCGAGGTCAGTAAGCACAACCAGAATTAACATATAGGGCATACCGGATTAAAAGGTGCCAAAATTAAAGGATGTTAAGTGCGCCTTATAGTCCAAAAATATGATATTATAGTAGAAATGCTTATTATATTGTTGTTCTTTTGTTACTTGAGAAGGGAATAACTACATGCTGGGTTAATTTAACAGCTTGTTTTTTTGTGTTTTGTTGTTTTCATCCCAACTTTTGTTGCCTTTTTTTTTTTAACCTATTTTATTGTTTTTACTGTTTTTATACAATATTTTAATGTTTTTGCTCAATTTGGCATAGTTTTTACCCATCATTTTATTGTTTTTAGTTTTAATATTTGTTATTTCCTCTTCTGTGTAATCATGCGTTACTGAAGGCGGTGGCTAAATACATGACTAATATTTTATTTTACTACAAAAAAATTTGACAATATAGTAAATTCATGATTTTGTAGGGTTAATTTATCGTAAGAAAATGTTACAGTGTAATTTTAATGTTTTATTAACATGGCACTGCATTTAAATCTGTATAGCTGGTGGAGTTCAACTTAACTAGCGACTAGCTAAGCATAAAGCATTAGGCTAAATAAAATGGCTTGTTAGCTCATTAGACTTTGGTTAATTCAGCACGTTGTACAAATTAACTCAACATTTAATACATTTGAGAATCTAAATAAAGTTTAAACTAAGTTCACAGATGTTCCTTAAGTCATTATTCAACAAATAATTGTCTCTGTGTAATCACATGTTACTGAATGTTGTGGCTAAATACAAGATTGTGATTGTTTGTTTTGGCACAAAACATGGGACAAAATCACAAATTCAGGAGTTTACAGGGTTCATTTATCTTAATTTAAATAAAGTTTAACTACAGTTTAAATTGAATGTTTCATGAACTCGACAGAGATTTGTGTAGCATCTGTGTAGCTTAGCTAGCTGCTAGCTAAAGATTAACACATCAAGCTAGTTGATAGCTTAGTTTGTTAGCTATTAAGCTAAGCTATGACCTAAGCATGTTCCATTAAATAGAACGGCTGTTTAGCAAGGTAGTAGCTTAGCTTGTTTGCTCGTTAGCACATTAGCTAATTGGTAGCTTAGCTTGTTATCTATTTACCTAAGCTACCAGCTAAGTATGAACCATTAAATAGAATGGCTTGTTAGCTTGCAAGAAACTTAGCTTGTTAGCTCATTTGCATGTTAGCTAGCTAACAGCTTAGCTTGTTAGCTGCTTAGCTAAACTACCAGCTAAGCATGAATCATTAAAAAGAATGGCTTGTTAGCTGCTGTGGTCAACCAATACGAATTGACCAAGTTAATTTTTCACCCCACATTGGGACACTGAGGTGGTAACAGTCTGATCCTGTTGATGTGGACAGGTCCAGGTTTTCTTAACTTAATTGCTAACTGAACACATTACAGATGAAAACTACAATTTCCGAACCCAACTATGTGTGTATATGTGGAAAGCTCGGCACTGGGCTATAGAAACCTATCAAAACCCATTAATAATGACTGCTAGTTCTACACCACAATTCTCTGCCTGGAATTAGTCCGAACCAAACCAAATGTTTACAACATCAACAATGAATCTGCATTGCTTCTGTTCACTGCAATTGAAAAATAACAGAAAGGTGTGAATACAACATAACCCACAGCCATGAGTAACACTACAGATCTATCAAACTGAGTACAGAGGAGCATTAATGTCACTGGAGAAAGGTGCAGCAGCTTAACAGTGATTTTTTTTTTACCACTCCCCCCAGTGAAGGGGTTATGCAGTGAAGCAACTTTGAAGACAGTTTATCACAGAGCACCCTCTTGTGGAGGTTTTCCTATTACAGTTTTTCTCCATTGGTTTGGCTCATTTCTTGAAACTGAGATGACATTCTCAAAACTAAAAGATCATTTGACCAAACAGACCTACAGTTTCACACAACATTTCAGATAAATAGCAAAAGCACATATCTTTCCCAAAACTGTTCATGCATGTTTCAAAACTAGTGCTTTTCTCATATGAAATGTCAGTTCCACCAAAAGTGCAAAGATCCTTCTCAATTGCTTTGGCTCATTTGCAGTCACTTTGTACTTTTACCAGAATAAACCTGGACTGTTCAGCATAACACCAGGACAAGCAGCACAAACACATATCTCTGTCAAAACAGCTTAGCCTGATGTCAAAACTACATTTCTTTGTCATACAATGAGTCAATGCCCCAAAAATGTGTTGTCCCTTTGGCCTTGTGTGAGCACTGCAAGGCAAAATGCTGAGATGTTTTGTCACTATAGCAGAGGTCTGGCTATCACAGAAGACATATGTGTAAAACTGCAAAACAATCTCAGAAAAGGTTCCCAAGTTTTGACAATTTTTAGTTGAACAAAAGTTTCTACTATATATTTCAG
>OOFC01025118.1:0-16731 GCA_900323345.1 Pseudochromis fuscus | reverse complement strand
GACCAAAATGACTTTGGGGATTTTTAATTACTCAAACCGTTTGGATTTTATAAGCCCTCAAAGTTGGACTGCTCCTCTGTGTCCTCCACTTCCGCCCCATTGAAATGAATGGGGAAAAACGGCACTCCCGTCACTCTGAGCCCTCCACAGCCTAAACTATAGATCTGACAGCTTTCTAACCCCCGCCGAATTAAAGAGGACAAAAAAACCTACAAGAAAATCATATTTTGTGTGAGGTTTGATCAAGTTTAAGGTACTTTTCAGGCGTTTTTCTAAAAATGTTTTCTCTCCCCTCTCTGCTCTCTCTGCACCAGTGTTCCCAACTCCTTAGTAAAGAAAGTAGCTATTGGCTGTCCTAAAAGTCGCTAGAAGTCGCTAAATGATGTCATCACCTAGTTTACATAATTGGGCATTGGCCTGTAATTGTAAGGTGCTGTAGGAGAGAGGAATAACGTCGTGGAAGAGACAAAAAGTGAGTTAAAAAAAAATGTCCTAAATATGTTTAGAAGTACAAATGATCTTTCTTCTGTTGGTTCTTGTTTTGTTTTTTTATTTTGACATTGAAATAGTCCATCACTTCTCAAAATAACTTCAGCACTATTGCTTTGTCTGGACCACGTGTCAAACTCAAGGGAATGTGTATTTCCACCTTCATGTGGGTTTTTTTTTTTCTTATTTTGTCCACAAAGTTTCAGAAAATGTCCTGTGATGCTTGTGCCCATTTTTTTTTCAGAAGAAACTTTAAATATCTGACAGTTATTTACAATTTACTGCCTGTTAACAGAGAGTAATGATGGTTTAAAATGAAGAAAAACACAAAAACAGAATTTTGTTTTAGTGGAGAAAAAAGTATGAAACTGCGCATTAATTTTTTAGAATTTTTATTTATTTTTTAATCACATAGGACAGTTCTCCACATACTGGCTGTAAAGCTTCACCTCAGCTTTCAGAAATCGTTGCATTTTTTCCGATAGCACAAACATAATGACATAATTACAGTTATGTGAGGCGTTTAGGGACCATCAGTAAAATGTGGTATTTGCTGATAAGGACGTGTTCAGCCTGTGTGCCATTCATGACTGATACCTGAAGAGGTTGGTGACAAAAATATATTTTCAGATTGAAACATTTTGTTCCATTTTGTAACTCCAGACTTTACTGGTTATTCTTGTTTTCTTTTATTTTGTTTGTTTGATTGTTTGTTTGTTTGTTTGGAGGGTGTTGTAAGGTAAAGGGACTTTGATATAACAATAAAAACAAATAATTTTTTTTTGTTTGATAGCCTTAAGTAAAAGGATTAAAAGGACAGTTTTATTTCAAGTTTTTTATTTTCAATTTTTAATGCTCTTTGAAAAAAACAACAACAATTCTTGCAAACTGCATTTCCAGCAGGAAAGGCATCGCTAATGCATCCATGTTGGGCTGACTCCATTCTCCTGAGTAAACACATGATTGCGCCTCCTCCTGCAGGCGAGCATCAGCTTGTGGTAATCAGTGAAATCAGCCTCTGTAATGATTGTTTACAGTGAAAGTCTCTGTGCACGTGGCTTGGCAGGGCAGACGTCTGGACTCAGACATGAAGGTCACAGCCTTGACCTCTGCAGCAGCCTCCTCTGCACATCATCAGACTGGGAAGGTCTCAAGCTAAAAGCCGTAAATGAAATGAAGAAGATGGCGGGAAAATGGGGCTGGTCCTCAGGCTAAATTAGATCTGTATTGTTGGCAGATAGACTGTGTGTGCTGCATCCATCCTGCTCTGCCTTCACACGGCGAGTCCTAGCTGGACAGGACTTATTTAGCATGCAGGGTGTGTGTGCTGGGAATCAGGATGTCGAGAAGCATGTGCCTTTTGCAATCACATGGTAGGTTAGCGCCTTTGCATTTTTAATGTCGATCATAAATAACCTTCTGAGAATGTGTGTGTGTGTGTGTGTGTGTGTGAATGTGTGTATACAAACAACGCACACCAGCATGTTAGTGTACTTTGAATGGTTGTGTGTGTGGTGTCTGGCCAGTGTAATGTGACATGATTCAGCTGTTACAGGCCGGGGTGCACTGGGAGATGATATATCCTCGCTCTGCAGACGTGGACGCAACAAAATTACAGCCCAGCACGAGACAGCAGTTGTCATTAGTTGGCGCAGCGTCTGAGCAGCCGAAGGAAACAGCTCAGGCAGTCCTGCTGTTCGTTTCAGCCAATGTCATGATAAGAGGAAGACAGAGATAAAGACACAGAGAGGGGCTGAGGTGGGATAGAGAGAGAGCTGATCAGCAGGAGAAGAGGCGCTCGCTGTATCAGGAGTTTGCATGTTTAGAGGAAAACCATCCTCCTCTGCTTAAAGGCTGTCTCCTGAATAACTTGCATTTTTGAAAGTATTTTGCTCCTGTGTGTTTTTGCATTTTTCTATCCCAGTTTCATAAGGGCGGCGTGTTCATGCACTGTTGTATCATAGGAAACCATCTGAGCTGGAACCTTCTGTGTGGATCCTGCTCGTTCTCTGTTCTTTGCAGGTTCTCCTGTTTCCTCCCACGTGCTGGTGAGGTTAACTGATGACTCTAACCTGGCTGTAGGTGAGGGTGTGAGGGTGCATGGGTGTTTCTCTCTGTGTGTTGGCCTGAGAAGGACTGGTCATCTGTCCAGGGCATCCTCCCACCTCTCGTACATACAATAGTCTCCACCCCCGTAACCTGATTGGATAAGTGTGTATAGAAGGTGACTGTGGTCCTATAATTGGTTGTGTTCATTTGGAGACAGCACCAGCTCAGTCACTGCACAGTCTGAGAGGGTTCAGGATCACTGACTCAGAGTCCACTATGTGCAAACCTCTGATCTGAAAACACAAACGTATTAGTTATTATAAGTCCTGAAAGCTCTCAGTGTCAGGGTTATCAACATGTTATTTGTGTAGTGTCAGTCATCAAGAGAAAAGTCTGAAGCCATCATGTTGCATGGTTTACCTTTGGTGCTGTGGGTTTGATTTGATTGAAAATCTGGAAGCATGAACTTTACAGATGCTTCTGAAACAAATGAAACAATTCACACATTGGATGCTGTGGATACTGATCATTTCCTGAATGGGAATGGCCACGATAATTAAAGGTAAATCAATGACATATCAGCCGATATTAATATGATTTCATTAAAAACACACTGACCCTCTCAGCTGTTGGGTTGGGGGAGTGTGTGTGGTTCATGTCCACACCAAAGAAGATTTCCTGTTTCTCATGAAGTTTTCTGATTCTGACAATATCCAGAAGAACCAGACATGTTAAGAAGCAATTCAGCCACATTTTGAATTTCAATATGTAACATTGTAGATATCTACAAGAGTCTGCACCACATGAGAAACTTGTATCAATCTTTTGTTGAGTTACCCATTCATAAAACCTGTGAGTTTGGTTTTAAACAGATCCTTTGAAAGAAAACATTTAATAAAGCAGATTGTACATTATTTTATATTATTCATTCAATTCTCTTTTTAACTCTTTGACTGTCTGCTCAACCATTTGGTAGAGTACATTTCGAGTGACTGTATCTTAAAAAAAATGTTTTGAACTTAATTTTTTCAACATATTATAGATCCATAGGAGTTTCTAAACACAGCTATGTAATTTAATACACCACTTTTTTTTATCAGGGTCATATAATTTTCTAAAAGCGTGACTCTACCATAGACTGATTCATCAACCATTTGGTGAAGGTAAAGATGCTAAGGGACAAAAATCATTTCTTCTGTTCATTTCTGTTGACTTTTTCACCTTGTTTGTATTTATATATATTCAATGAAACATTTTATGGAGCTGAAAACACCTTAACTGTTGCTACTCATGCCCCAAGAAATTAAGAAATGCATGAGGACATTTTTTGGTTGCTTCTTTCTTGGTGCGGGGGTTAAAGGGTTAATAAGGTGGAAGTTTATTGTTGGAAGAAGTGATAGCAGCAGGTCTGGTTTTGAATGATGTGCAGATGAAAAATGCTTGTATTTAAAATATTCTTCTAGTTTTCATTTGAAGTTACTCTGACATCTGATGCTCATACTTCTTACAGCAAAAGCAAAGGAAAAGTTCAGTCTCTGAGATGTAGTTTATTACACTGTGCAGTATTACTGTGTGGGTTTACCAGTGACATGCCACTGCAGAAATGGTGTCTTGTTTACTTCCGCCTACAAACAGGACCAGTCTGTAGTGGAGGAAAAATGAAGCATTTCCAATAAAACCCCCACAGCAGCCACTACAGACCAGGACAGAGTGCTGGTCCTCTCGCTACTGTGATGCTCAAACTTTGTACGACTGTGCAATCAAAGTGCAACAAGTTCAGGAGGTCAGGAAATAGAAAAAAGAGACGATGGTAGTTGGTGTTTTTATATATTACAAATATGTATTAAAAAGTTTCCAGGATATAGGAAGTAGATGGTGCTGAAAGTGGTGTTTTTCATCATGCTGCAGCTTTCAAAGAGTTTCAGTGAGGGAGAGTGAACACACACTTATAGGCCAATAAAGACGCATGTATAATGTATAATGTATAAAGAGAAGCAGCAGAGCGAGTGCACACACACAGTTCAGGATCAGGGTGACCCAAATAGTGGCAATGATATTTTGAGAGCGCGTGAGTCACTGCAATCTGAAAACAAGGCAGAGTGTGAAAGGACTTGTTTAGAGCTCAGTAGGCAGCGGCAGCAGTGGATGGACTGTGGGAGGAAGGTGGAGAAGCAGCATAGTAGGCTGCCTGAGTGGAAATCTGCTCCGTCTAGCTCTCAGGGAGAAGCTGTGGATCTTTGCAAATTCACTTTCTTCCAGGATGTGTGGATGTGAGCGGTGCAGTGGAGAGGACAGGTGGTCCAACACAACAATATCTGTGAAGCAAAAAGGAAAAAAATAAATAAAATCTGTGTGTGACTCAACATTTTGTACTGATTACTCACTAATGGAGCTGTAGTCTGTCAACATAACTCTGCCATTCAAAGATCAAATTAATTATATCTTATTACAACAACTGAAGCATAGTGAAGATGTTTTTCAGAATAAAACTTTCTATTATTAATTAGTGGCTGTAATTATTTGGTCAGCATCTTCAGTCCTCCATGACATCACAGTGTCTCTCTCCTTGTGTCCTCATGTGAAGCTGGTGACTGTGTTGTCTGCTAATAAAACTGTTTTTTTTTTCATATTGGCAGTAAATATGAATGGAGAGGTGACCAGCACCCAACAGCATCATTTAGACTTGACTGTCTCTGCCTGACTTTGCCTTTGGACCCTGCTGCACTGATGTGGATTTATCTGCAGCTGGTTTAACATTGTAACCTGTGTTGTGTATTAGACCCAACATTAATGATTACACACTGACAAAATATTTCCATTAATGAGCAGGGTCGATCTAGAGATATATGAAAAGTTGCACCATAAATTTCTACGTAGGTTTAATCTAATACGTTGAATACAACACTGGCAGCTGATTGAGGTTAAAACTGCTGATCCACACATTCTGCAACACCCTGACGTTAACATGGGGATGTAGCATTAGTTAATCTGCTAAACCACCAGGCCGGGGTGCAGAAAGAATTAATGATTTATATAAATTCCGTTGTATTGATCATTATAGTCTGAAAGACATTTTATTTTGAAAAACGGCCGGATTCTCTCCGACTTAACTTTCGTCTGTGCCTCTTGAAACATCAATACACTTGTCTCGGTCACGTCATCAGACACGTTAGCCAAACAACAGCAAAAAACAAACGTCTTTTAAGAGGTTCTTCGCAAAGGGGAAACTTTTTTTTAAATTCCAGTCGTGTTATTTTATTTCTGCTGTATTTATCTGCCACACCTTAATGCCGACATCAAACCGGTCCGTGGTGCAAAAAAGGTTGGAGACCACTGTGCTAAACTACAACTACACATTTACACAACTGCACAAAATGCCAGTGGAGTTAATATATACACAATTTCTGTCTTGATTCTGAACTCTTATGTTTGTCTGACTACTTCCTGCTTTACTGCCAACTGTCCAACATAGCAGCAGCAGTAAATTAATTTTGACTGCGTCTGTGCTCCCAGGTTATCTTTCCACCAGGAGCACAGGGAGGTGTGTTTATTTGTTGCTAATAGATTGCTTCTCTCTCTGGAGTCCATTCAAATTGATGCAAGTTGATTAAAACTATCTGAGTTCAATCTCTTTCCCAAGAGCAAACAAAGGGATTGATCTTGGTGGTATGTGGATCCTGAACCAGCGTGTAGGATGACGTGGTTCAAATAACCTGAAATAAACAGATAGTAACATGTTTCTCTCTCTTCTCTTTCCCTCTCCTCTAGTTTATCGCCTTTGCATCTTTGTTCTTCATCCTGGTCTCCATCACCACCTTCTGCTTGGAGACTCATGAGGCTTTCAACAAAATCATCAACAAGACTGAGTCGGTGTGGAACAGCAGCGTGCCGGACTCAGGTCCTCAGTATGAGATTGAAACTGACCCTGCGCTCACGTATGTGGAGGGGGTTTGCGTCTTCTGGTTCACCATTGAGTTCCTGGTGCGTGTGACCTTCTGTCCGGTCAAGTTGGAGTTTGTTAAGAGCGTTCTCAACATCATCGACTTCGTGGCGATCCTGCCTTTCTACTTGGAAGTGGGGCTGAGTGGCCTTTCTTCAAAGGCCGCCAAGGATGTGTTGGGTTTCCTCAGGGTGGTGCGTTTTGTTCGTATCCTGCGTATCTTCAAGCTAACACGTCACTTTGTGGGGCTCAGGGTGCTGGGCCACACATTACGGGCCAGCACCAACGAATTCCTGCTGCTCATCATCTTCTTGGCATTGGGAGTGTTAATTTTTGCCACCATGATATACTATGCCGAACGAATCGGCGCCAAGCCCAATGACCCCACTGCTAGCCGCCACACCAAGTTCAAGAACATCCCCATTGGCTTCTGGTGGGCCGTGGTAACCATGACTACACTGGGCTATGGTGATATGTATCCAGAGACCTGGTCAGGCATGGTGGTGGGCGCGTTATGTGCTTTAGCCGGCGTGCTGACGATAGCCATGCCCGTGCCCGTTATTGTGAATAACTTTGGGATGTACTACTCCCTGGCCATGGCCAAGCAGAAGCTGCCCAAGAAGAGAAAGAAACACATCCCTCAGGTGGTGCAGGGAGGGTCCCCCACCTACTGCAAAGCTGATCTCAACACCACCTGCAACAGCACTCAAGGTGACCTGTGCCACGTCAAAGGGAGCAGGGTACTAGAACGCAACCGTTCAGGTAAGACCATCTGGGCAGTCCAAGGCCATATGGACGACAACATGAGGAATCTCACTCAGCTGTTAGGTTCACATCACACTGAAGGATGTCATCTATGTAGTGACAGTGAGGAGAATCCATAAGGGGCTTCATCTCAAGCACAAAGCACTGGCCATTTGACAGATCCCCCTGTGAGACTAGAAATGGTTTCCCCTTGTGATCCACAAGCACCGTAGCAGCTAAGCGTTTGCCTTCCAGCCTTCATTTGTGGTTGCCACAGTGATAAGGAGGCCAATGCAAAAGGTAGTGAGAGTAGGAGATGGCTGTGTGAAATAGCTCAGGCTGATAAGAAACCAGAGTCCTTGTGTCCAAGTCTTTCTTCCAGCAGGGATTGTTCATTTGTTGTTCAGACCGTAGGTGGCTGTTTTTCCCTGTGGGCCTGTGTCAGTAATTTACTCTGACACATCTGATATTGATGGAAATTAGTGTCGACCTCCTTATACCGACTTTCTTTGAATTCTACTGCTGACACTCCTGAGGGTAGGTGTGCTCCTGCAGTCTGTTTATTAGGCCTCAGAAACTTACACTTAATAAGCCGAGAATAATTCATGTCTTCACTGCACAAACACAATCAGTCTGTTTTGGTCGCCTGTGTGATTTTCTTAGAGGTCATTTAAAATACACAGTCTGCAAATTTACTCCCCCTCATCTGTCCTTAAACTGCTGCATGTCTTATGTTTCAGTGTGAAGGCTTTCATTAACACAGTGCAAAATTACTCTGGACACATGTAGGTAAAAGCTGATTTAAGCCTCTAGTGCATGTGGTTTAATATAAAGTATTTAATTCACCCTTTTGTTGTTAATTGCTATTAATAGAAAATAATGACTGTAGGATTATTTCTGCATTGTGCTGATCTTTTTTGTACTAGCTAACCATCATTCACAAATTCACTCCCCAAATAGCAGCTATGTATTTATACTGTACCTTAGCGATAATAATTTAGCAGTGCAGGTCTGTCAAGCTTTGGATTTGTTTTTTTTACGTCTTCATATGATATGCATGAGGTTGTAGTAGATATATTACTCTGCATAAAGTCTGAACTTACACAACTTTCTATGACACAAAACAATGTTGTTTCTTGATTAGCATGTTAGCTCAGTGTTGTGTTCAGATCAACCTCTGATGGGGAAGCTGAACATCTGGATCTTTAGTAATTTAGCACAGTATCATGTAGGTAACCATCAAATATATCTCTAGAAGATTATCATTTTGAAATGAGTGAGCTGGAAATATTAAGGATTTAGTTAGCAACACAGTAAAACAGCAGTTAAAATGAATTGGAGACTGAACATTAACACTTTAATTACTGATTAATCTAACATCAGGACTGCTACTTCAGCTAAACTGACAGTTGGTTCCCAGAAATGAGACGTCTACGACCTCTGTGTGGAAGACAAAGTGTTGTAATTGCTAATAATTGTGAAGGGAAATGTGTCAGAGTGAAAACTGCATCTGAGCCCTGCCAGGTGGAGCCACAGTAACTACCTCCACACCCTGGTGTTATTAAATCTTTATTATTTTTTATCAACCAATTCCATGACAAGACCAAAATAATAAAAAGGATTCATCTTGCTGCCCAGAGCTGCCCGTGGTCCACAAACTGTGAAGAGCACATAAAGGAGACACATTGATTTGATGTGTGGCTCAGTCCATCATCACAGTGGACACGTCCCGTCTCTGGAGAGGAGCGTCCACCAGATGTTACTGAGCATGCTCAGCTGTACGTCTGCATGTACAGAGGAGTGTAATAGATGGGATATATCATTCTGATGGAGCAGTGTGGCTGTTTTATGGGGTTAAACAGGAGTAAAGTCAAATCATCATTACTTTTTATAAGATCTACTGAGAATAATAGACCCTGCGACCCTAGTGAGGAATAAGCAGGTATAGAAAATGGATGGATGGATGGAGAATAATAGAAGCATGAATTTAGTCCTTGTCTTTTAAAGATGGTTGAAGTTTGACATATGCAGGTAAAAGCAGATTTTATTATTATTAATATTATTATTATTATTATTATTATTATTATTATTGTTGTGAAATCTCCTATTAGCTCATAAGAACCATAGACTGTGAATCAGAACACACTGAATCTTTGTCATTGACTGTAGAGCTTTACTCTGTCTGACCTCTGACCTCTGCTGTGCTGCACGGTGGTGCTGGTGACATTTGGTGAGCGTTTCATGTGGACTGCTGTTTGATGTTTGTCAGGACTGCCCTTCCCCCGTCACTCTCTTATTCACTTACCCACAAACCAGCCTCTCCCTGCTCACACACCACTACAGATTCACCACTGGGACGTACATTTCCAGTCATTGCTCCCCAGACAATCCCAGTACTAACCAGAACATTTGAGCTGTAGATGGCCAGCATTGTGGGAGCACTGGACTTGTGGTCATGGTCTGAAGAAGTCATTAGATTATGACCTGGAAGTGATTGTCAGCTGTTCAATTCAATTAAAAACATCTACTGTTAAGGCCACACGTGGCTTCAACAGTCCTCACTGGGTTTAGTTGTGTATTAGTGGCATCATGTAAACATTGATACATCCAGATGAACAGTTTGAGTTTGTATTGCACTGGATGGTGATTTTGTAAAATTAAAACAATCACATTGTAAACCTGTTTGTGTTAACAGGAGCAGGAACAGATGTATTTAGTGGGGGTGTGAAGATGAACTGAAATGAATCAGAAACTGGTTTAAATGTTGAAAAGTGAAGAAGCACGCTCATTGATCCTCGTGCTTGTGGATTAATACAATTATAATATGAATCAGACGATATGAATCAGTTTATTGAAGCTTAGTGACAGTTAGTTGTTGACTTAGTGTAATGCTGCTAGTGAAGCAGACCATGTCCAACAACAGTGATACACCCTCATACGTTCATATCTCTCCTCTAACTGCCGAGATGAGGCACCTGGACATGTGTGTCCACATGTGTTCATACACAAAGTGTTTTCTGCCTGTGTCTGTTGCAGAGGTAATAAACACAATGATGTGTTCTTCTGAAATTGCACATATGTTTTCCATTTTTTCCCATGATGCCATAAAATAACAAACTGCTTGTGTGCATCAGGTTACATCGAATCAGTCCGTGTTAAAAACATATTGTTTCTGAATCATATTGAAGCCTCTGGATATAGATATGAATTGGATCATCTTACAGAGAATACACACACATCCCAGTTATTGAGTATTCATAGAGCTGTATCCCACAATTACTGTTGCAACTTGAACCCAATAAGAAAATCATATGTTAGGCATAAACTCACTGTTCAAATGTTACTCTGAAGAAGAGCTAAAGCAAACTCCCACCAAAGACAGACTTCTATTAACAGAGAAATGTTCTGGATTTTAAAGTTGCACAAGGTTAAAAGTAGACTGGAGGAGAGCAGTTGCCTGGCAACTTGTGTCTATGAAGGAAGGGATATGATTAAAACAATATGAAACTATCACATTATCTTATTATTTACCATCTCTGTGGAGAATTATAAATGACTGTTGCTCCTCCTGAAGTTTGTTAGTTTATAAGTTTATTGTGATGTTATGAGCTGAAGGATCCAGATCTAAATGAGAGGATGTATGATCTGAAGAAGCAGGTGAAGATGTGTGTCCTGTGGTACAGTTCTGTCTGCAGACTGCAGCGGGGGCAGTGACCTCACCATGTCTCCAGAGGACAGGGTTCCCATGCGAAGGTCCAGCACCCGGGAACAGGACCGGCGGAGCGGGGGGACGTGTTTCCTGCTTGCTGCTAGTGACTACACCTGCCCTGCAGACGGAGGGATGAGGAAAACAGGTAACTGCATGTGGACATTTACACTGCTGTTCAATATGTCTGAACTGAACTTAGACTAAAAATGTTAATGTAGAGTAGAACATTATTGTCAGTCATTTCATTAAAGTAGAGTGATTTAAAAGGCATGTTCTTGTTTCTTAGACTCATTCTGAAATCCATGCTTGCTATTGTGTCTTAATATCTCTGGTTGTCTGACTCACTAGTCATCAGTCTGGGTTCACTTTCTTCCTGTGTGTGTGTGTGTGAGCACGAGATGTTTTCAGTGTGAAATGGAAAAAGAAGCTTTTAGACTTAAACACTCAGATATCAGTCCAAATCCTCATCAGCTGATCCATGTCCTCAGTGACTGGGACACCAACATCCCTGGAGGGGGGGAGGCTGTATGTTCAGCCCTAGTCAGCTCCAGGTAACGTAAACTGTGCATCTGCTGTCGCGACTCTCAGCGGTGACACGCTGCACAACGATTTTGGCAATTCTGAGGGGAAACGGCGTCCATGCAGCTGACTCAGAACTGTTGCTTTCTTCACAATTTATTCATGTTTTCTTGTTGCCTGGAAACACTTGAATAAATTTCTGCCCCAGTTTCTCACTTTTTTGGCTGCTGCCAGGTTCATCGCCCATTCTACAGCACCCAGATAAAACACCCATTGTATCATCTGCCTGTAAGGTGATGATACACCAACAGAATATTTACCAGTATTTCACTATCAGAGGAATTCAAGTGGTTAAAATAACAGATTTTAATCCTGTCAACTCATCAACATTTTGACTTCTTCATTTGCAGCATTGTAACAATGCATGATCTTTAAATAAAGAGTAAAGTCAGGAGTAATGCTTATATTGTATTTGTGGGTATATTTCAACTAATAGTTGGAAAAAAGGCACAACATTCATGCATGTGCACAAAGTCTGTTTTTCCTCTAAAACAAAATCAGTCTGATCATGAACTTTGCTGAACCCTTCACCCTCATCACTGTTTTGAAGCCAGTCCAGCTTTCCAGTCTTCACAGCACATTTGCATATTGTACTGACAATACTGTTTCTAAACCCAAGGATCAAAACAACATCCGAGTGTGAAGCTGTAAAGAAACTAGAAATAAAGTAGCACCATTGTCCTGTGTTGCAGGATTTCATCTGTGTTAAAGTAAAGTTTTTAAAACAAAAAAACGGTTTTAAGGATGAATTCATGTTGTTTTACAACTTGCAAGCACTGATGTCACCAAACACTGTGACTTCAACTAATGACATCAGAACAACCTGTGGAAAAAAATGTGTTGAGGTGAATATCTGAACCATTTTTGAATTGAAGTCAGTTGGAGTCAGAGTTTTTTGGAGCCAGTCTCTAGTGGTCGTCAGTGGTACTGCACTTTTTTTTTTTAATAGCATTAGCTTTACTTTTAGGACCTGGTGGCTGCGACCATCTACTGAGAGTCCAGCTGTCATCAATAAACACTAATCAGAAATCAGACAGACACGATGCTAAGCTACAAAGTTTGTTACCAGGTCGCGCAGAAAGAATTATTGATTTATATAAATTCCGTTGTATTGATCGTTCTAGTCTGAAAGACATGAAAGACCATGCTAACTGCTCATCGTGTGGAGATGCTTGACTGACACCTCACTGCTGCTGAGCTACGACTGGAAAAATGTTGGGAAGGGTTTAGCAAACAGTAGTGTTGTTAGAATAATGAAGAAGTCCATTACCCCAGTCAGATATTATAAGTTGACCTTTTCTCTGGTTGCACCAGTGGTATGACCCGATTCTTGTTTCTGATTGGACAATGTTTAAACTTTGCCAGCAAAGTTTGCTAAGCACACGGCTTCACCTCAGTAGATAGTGAATCGTCGTACATTGTTTCCAATGAGAAATACTGTTGACAACATAAGTCCTTGTGTTGCTGCCACATGATGTGTTGGTTAGCAGTTGCCCTGAGTCTTAACAGAAACACTTTGACCAAAGCTAACGGTCATTGTGAAGTTCACACCTGCTGGATTGTCAGAAACCTTGCAGCTGTTTCACAGGGTTTCAAAGTTCATGGACTATAACATGTAAACAGTGGAAATGCAACACACTTTTAATTCACAGTAGCTTTCCAACCAATAGTATTTGGACGCTGTGTAAGGCCTAAAGCATGTTTGTTCGACTAATTCCTCCATTTGATCTCGAGCATCTTGAGGCGTTAATGTTGTGTTAATCTGCACTGTACACTGGAAGCGTTAAGCTTCGGCTAATTGCCTTCTGTCAGAAGTTAACTGCCTCTCCAGGATCTAAATGTCCTGCTCTGAGTGTAATTGCTCTTTAGCCTCCTAGAGCTACTGTACTCACTATAGCAGGCCAATGAGTCCAATCAGACCATGAGATTGTACACTGAGGATTTTGTTAAATTGAATTTCACTCCCATTTCACAACAATTCAACTTAATACGATGCATTATTTAGGTTTAACAGCTGAAGCCTTATTTTGAAATGCACTGTGGACAAAAATGTAATAGCCTGATGACAGTTCTCACACTGGGTGTTAAATTAGTAAAGTAGGTTAAACTACATACATGTCCAGATCCTCTACAGGGGCACATCATCATCGTGTCTCTCACAGTGAGGCACCTCGCCAGCATTTTATTTCAGTGTAGGCGGCTGAGCAGCTGTGCCTTCGTCGGCTGTGGCTGCAGTCGGCACCACACTGATGCTAATGCATAAAACATGGGATCCTATCTGGTCCCTGCTACCTGTTGGCTCAGACCCAGGCCAGCCTTTGTTCCAGCAGCTTGGCTTGTTCTGAAACAGCCCGTTTAATTTACGCCCTTCCTCTCAGGGAAACAAATGGTGGCGTATGCAGTACGTTAATGAGGCAACGTTTCCATTAGCTGTTCTTCATCAGTGTTTTTACGCCAGCTGATTGGCATGCTCCATTAGTGTTCTGGCTGCTTTGGCTTGCTTGTTTATTTTGCACCAAATGCAAATTCGCCAGCCTGCATCATGTGCAGCCTTGTTTTCAAGTTTGAGCTTTCATAAAATGTATTTCTGAGAAGATAATTAAATGAAGGTATTTTCAATCATCCTCATCATCATCATCATCATCATCAGTATGTGTCGCCTGGACCTTAACAAATGTTCTGTAAGTTTTGATATAAAATGTGCATGTTGGTAGTTTTAAGGTTAGTTCATATTTAAAGTATGTAGCTCAGACTAGTTTGTACTATACTGACTACCATGTGTTGATACTAGTGAGATTTATGGTCCTCAAATTATTTCTTGTAATGGAGAATACTATTGATGATGCTATAAAACAAATGACTGCTAATGTATTGCTCTATATTTCAACTCAACCATTTTAAGAACAAGAGTATCTCTGGCAGACTGGACTTTTAATCACACACAGAGCTGCTGTGGAGGTTACAGAAATCTGATTGGTTGAGAGACTGGGTGGAGCTACACTATGATTTTTACCTGAATAGAGTGCTGATGTATTTTTGCAGGTCTACCCAGTTCACATCATCCCAACAAACCAACAAAACAAAGGATTTTTGCGTTTGCTGGATGATTGCAGAACAGAGGCTCAGGAACAAACAGTGATCCCTGCACATTTTATTCAACAGGACGATCTTCTTAAACAAACACAAACTATATGACCTTTGAACTCTAAATGCTATCACTAGAAGGAGAAACCAAACGTGTAGACCCTGATCACATGACCCAAACATCCCCACCACCAGCTTTCCACATGTCATTTAGCGGAGGCTTATCTAGCTAGCATGACTATCTTTATAGTTTAGTGTGTGTAATGTCAGATCACATCAGCGTGTAATTGCAGACTGTCAAGTCAGCGTCGTGTAATGATGGGAATTTCTGACAGCTACAATATTATCCATGACTAACAGGTTATAGCTAAAGAGTTATACATGTGAATTCAATTCTTTATAGCTTTTCTGTAATGTATATATAACTTAAACAGAGCTAAATGATTGTAAAACTAATAACAGCTCATTTCAGTTCATTTCCTTGTGTCTGGTCGACAATACAGACAATAATGTAGATAAATACAGTACAAAATACAAAATCAACATGCTTTCCTTTAATCCTCTTTCAACATGGTGCTACTACTGCTAGCATAGCTGATGTGTAGAAGTCATGGAGTAAACCAAAATACTGGGTTTTATTAAACTGTGATAAATGCAGTTGCTGCACAGACGTGTGAAGTGGAAGCTTCTAATGAACACATTTACCTTTAACTCTTTACTGCTCACATTAATGTTTACAGAAAGAAAAACGGACGGAAATCACGGACTTCTGCCTTTTACGACATCAAGTCACAGAATTCACTGACTCGAGAGAACTTCAAAATAAAAGTATTTCCTGTCGAACAGGAAGTATCCATCAAATCATGCAGTTAGCGGGTTTTTACACTGAATAAGCAAATAATATCAATATCAACAATCTCACAATCAATCAATCAATCAATAATTGCATTTAACTAACAACTTACAAATCAACAAACAATTCACAACAATCTGTGGGCGTGTTTGCACTGGATTCAAACTTTAAACTAGAATTATAGAACAGTTTTTACATAAAGGAAAAAAATCATGTTTTTTGTGTATTTTACATTTTTTGGAGTTGCACCATTTTCCTCCAAATATATCAGCCACATGTAAGATTACACAGTCTGAAGTAATAATGGGATGGCTCGGTGTATTCCAGTCCCCAGTGCCAATGAAAAGATGAAAGACAAACTTTACTCCTACCCACTCAGCCAGTGAGGTGGTTTCTCCTCCACAGCTGTAAACCTGTGCCTGGGTTCAGTCTGCCTCACTGTCACAGTCAAGAGATGTGCTGTGCATGCACTCACCATACAGTATGTTATTGTTGCTCTGTCTCACTCCTGTCTCCTGTCTTGTCTCGGTTTACTCGGCTGGCTCGGACTCGGATCGTTGCCTGCCTGCCTGCGTGCCTGCCTGCCTGCCTGCCTGTGTGTGTTCATGTCCTGTTCCTGCACCACCACAACCTCCACCTCCACCACCACCACCTTTTGTCGCGCCCCTCATCTGAAGGCTATGAGAAATCCCGGAGCTTAAACAACATAGCGGGCATGGCCAGTAATGCCCTGAGGTTGTCTCCTGTGACCTCGCCCTACGGATCACCCTGCCCGCTACGGCGCTCTCGCTCCCCTATCCCCTCCATCCTGTGAGATGTCCAGCCCGGGGCTCCCCACATCCTCCCCCTAACTAACCCCACCTGCCTTTGGCATCATATCTGAACTCTGTCCTAGATATTGTGACTAGTGGATAAGTACTTAACATTGTAAGACTAATGTTAGTAGCTTGGGCAACCTGAGCAAGTTCTCACTTCTCCCTTTGTGCTTAGCGACCATCTTTAAGTAGCCAGTCCTCCTGTGTCACTTGGAGTTCCCTTTAGTTCGATATCGTCGTACTTTGAGACTTGCAATAAAAGAACTTTGGTGGCTTCAGAAGTAGCAGCCATAACATTTAATAAAGGACACATTAATATTCAGGGATATTAGATGTTGCTATATTTAGATACCTTGAAAAAAAGACGTGCTTCCAAAAAAGAAAGAGAGATGTCACTTCATTTTAACCTCATACGACTGTGACTGTCTTTTGCTTTGCTTTATTTTTGGGTTGGAGACGGGACCTGGGA
>OOFC01025110.1:0-10695 GCA_900323345.1 Pseudochromis fuscus | reverse complement strand
AATCTGCTCCCCTGCTGCTTTTCTTTTGTCAGGATGGTGCTTCAGCACAATGGCTTTGTCTGCAGACACAGAACAGAACAGCAGGAAGTTTTAACAGCCAGGAAGAGAGGAGGAGGAGGAAGAGGAGGTGAGGAGGAGGAAGAGGAGGTGGTGGTGGTGGTGGTGGTGAAGGAGGAAATCTAAGAGTAGGAAGAGGAGAAGGAGGTGATCTACGAGGAGGAGAAGGAGAAGGAGGTGATCTACGAGGAGGAGGATGAGGAGGAGATCTACGAGGAGGAGAAGGAGGTGATCTATAAGGAGGAAGAAGAGGAGGAGGAGGAGGTGGTGGTGGTGGTGGTGAAGGAGGAAATCTAAGAGTAGGAAGAGGAGGAAAAGGAGGTGCTCCACGAGGAGGAGAAGGAGATCTACTCACGGGCAGCTTTGATCTGTTTCTGCGTGGCTTTGTACCTCAGGTGTGGGAGGCCGAGGACAGAGTAGTGATCCTGGTTCTGACAAACAACACGGGTCAAAGGTTCAACACCAGGATGAAGTGGTCAGATATTTCATATTTCATGCAGTTACATATGAGACACAAACCTCCAGAAACAAATACAATTTAAAAGACTAACAAGGTGAAACGGAATAAACTCAGAACCTTTGATTTTATTATGAATCTAATTACAAGCCATCACTCAGTTTTTTTTTATAGGCATGGGATTTATACATTTACACCATATTTGTTTTTCTAAAACCAGAGCAGTGAGCACCTTTAAACCCTGACCTGCTTCTTCTTACTACAGTAACATCTCTTAAGTCGAGTTTCCAGTCAAATCTGCTGGCTGATGTTAACAAGCAGAGGTTCAATCAGCAGTTTTCAGAAGATGCTCTCAGATACCTTCCAGTCTTTAGGGTCGAGTGTTCGGAGCATGGGGTACTCCTCCAGCTGGAACTCCTCATCCTCGGACTCCTCAGAGGACTCCTCCTCTTCCTCCAGCTCCTGGAATGAGGCCGACACATTTCTGTTCCTCCTCTTCACATAGGCTTCAAACCAGCGACCCACTGGCTCCACCTGGACCTGCACAGATGCTGTGGGGGGGCAGAGGGGTCAGAAAGACACCACAGTCTGTTTCTCATCAGATCTGGACAAGAATAATAAAATCCAGCCTTGATGATGCATAATGTCTGAGATCAAACCCCAATTACTCAAATCAGACACATTTTGTTTTTTCAAAAGAGCTGAGAGATTTTACGGTGTAAAGATACATGATGGGCATCAAACCCCTGACCAGTACTTACTAGCTAACAGATTGTAATACACAGCTAACAGTGTATAACCCTACTGCTGCTGAGACAAAAAAAAAAATGCAAGTGAATCCTTTGAGATTTTATGAGAACCCAGAGGTTAATGACAAAACAAGCTGATTGTGTGAGTGGTTAGTAAATCAGTCCACAGCAACACATTTAACGAGATGATTTAGTTCTGTGGACACTGTGGATGTGAGTGTCCAGCTAAGAAAAGCACCACACAGAACAGAACGCTCAGTGGGGTAAAAATAGAAGCTCAGCGTAACGGCTGAAGGCTTGAAGGCATTATTAGAGCTGGTTAACATCGAAGTTAATTAGTCTATTAAACGCAAATCACACTGCATGGCAGAGTACAGCATTAACAGTTTTTTAATGTGTGTTTGTGTGAAAGACCCAAAACGACAGTCAATTTAAAAAGACCTACAGTTTGAGATTAAACTAGGTTTTATTCCAAGTGAAGTAATAAGTCTGTCCTTCATGAGTCCTCCTACATGCACTTTGTAACAGTGGGTTTAATTGGTTTTATTGGGATTATAACAGAACAGCTCTTGAAAGGTGCTACAACACTAGTGTAACTTACTTTAAAAGATGTCCATTTTAACTTCAACACACATCAAATATCACAGAGCTACAGTAACACAGATTTAGGGTGGCAACAGTTTTCACTGCCAATCCTCTGCAAGGTGCAGCCACACTCCAAGAAGGAAAGAGACAGCTACTGAAGCACAGGGGGCTGTAGGTTCTGATATGATCTGGATTCATCTTTCCCTCTGAGGAAATAACTTCCCTGGTTTCAGTGCCAGTTCAGACTATCAGAAAGTATAACAGGTCCTCAGACATTATGTAACAGCCTGGTAATGAACCTCTGACACGTGGAGACGTGAAATAAAAAAACAAGTGTGTTAACAACTGTGTTAGAAGTGCTAACTAGCATGTGAAGCCAAATACAGGAGCTCCAATAAATCACTGCAGCAAGTGCAGCCATGAGTGGGCAGCAGCTCGGTGACATTATGTAACATCATTACAAATAAACAGAGAAACAACACAGATTGTCGCTCGGATTGATACGACTATTTTAGATTTTAAAAAATCAATAACATTAGCTTCTTCCCTGCAGTGTGCTTACAGCGGCATGCTAAGTCAGGCGACAGTCAGTGTGTAACACTGGTAGCTTAGCTAGCTCCCCCTCTGTGGCCTGCTTCACTTCTTACCGGCAGCTGCTTTAAACACCACCGTCTCCTCTCCGTCCAGCGCTTCTAACAACATCTTAGAAACACGGGCTGCACCAACATCCAAGTGCCCAAATTATCAAGTGAAAGCTTTCTAAAGTGCTGAAGTTTGGGACCCGCTCATTAACACACCACATGGGCCTCCCTTTTCCAGTGCCAATCCGAGAACGAGCTCGGCTGTCACGCTGTAACTGCTCCGTGTTGTTGCCATGGTTTCACAACTACAGTTCCGGAAGAGTTTTATTATTTATTCACAAGATCAAAGATTTTTACTAAACCAAAAAATACATAATTTCAGAGATACGTATGTAATCATAATTATAAGAATCGTGTGTGCTTTACATTAACATTTTATACTCGGTACGTCCGTATTATATTTCCGACTTGTATGTCCGGTGAGTGGCTCCTAGCGGCGGAAGCCCAAAGCTGCTGTGTAATTGTACGGTGTAGCTGAGCAGCTCAGTTTGTTCCTGACTCACCAACACTTTGTTCCTTCACTAAAGATGCCGGACTATTTAGGAGACGATCAGAGGAAGACTAAAGACGAGGAGAAGGATGACGCACCTATCAGAGGTAAATCTAAAATATTTCTTTCCAAACAGACCGTGTTCTTCACTGAATGGGAACGTCGACGTTAGCTTGCTAGCTAACGTTAGCTCATATCGCTAATAAACAAATAGGTACAATTTACTTCTCGAAAAACGACGACTGTCTAGTAAATATAACGCTTAATGTGGTTGTGGTGAAACGGTAAAGAGAAGTTTTATAACCACCGAGGAATATACTGCACCGCTCAGCTGCGCTAGCGGCCCATCACCACGGTCAGACTGCTAACTCATATTGTTTTGTTTGTCTTCATCACAGCTTTGGATGAAGGCGACATCGCTCTGCTCAAGACATATGTGAGTATGACCACGTGCGCGTGAATCTGGGGAAATCTGTCACATTTGCATTATTATGACTATGAAATTGATCAAATGTTGGTGTTTGCTGTTTATCTCCAGGGTCAAAGTACTTACTCCAGACAGATCAAACAAGTAGAGGATGACATCCAGCAGCTGCTTAAGAAGATCAACGAGCTGACAGGTCAGTGGTGAAACCACACCTGTTGGACACATGTTTTCCTCAATGAACCGCTGCTGTTAGAGGTTAGAACCAGATGCTTTGCCTGAAGTGTGATGTATTACTTTGAACTTTACAGGTATTAAGGAGTCGGACACAGGGTTGGCTCCACCAGCTCTCTGGGATCTGGCTGCTGACAAACAGACTCTTCAGAGTGAGCAGCCCCTGCAGGTAGCAAGGTAAAGCTAACTACTTTTTGGCATCAACATTGATATTGTTGCCATATTTTATAGATGTGACTGTGTTGCATTACTTTGACAACATATCTGTGTTTGTGTGTGTTATGCAAACAGATGCACAAAGATCATCAATGCAGACTCAGAAGATCCAAAATACATCATCAACGTCAAACAGTTTGCAAAGTTTGTGGTGGACCTGAGCGACCAGGTGGCTCCCACTGACATTGAGGAGGGCATGAGAGTCGGGTGAGGCAGGCGTGTTATTGGAAAGCATCACATACTTTTCAAAATGATCTTTATTTTAAATGCCTGGTGATGCACAGTCTGCTAAATTCTGTGTCCTGTCCATTTTTCCAGGGTTGATAGAAACAAATATCAGATCCACATTCCTCTGCCTCCAAAGATTGATCCCACTGTCACTATGATGCAGGTATGAATGCTGGGAATTCTCTCTATACATTGTTTAAACAAGTTGTAATTTTGTCATAAAGGTTGTGTGAAGAAAATGTTCAGATTTAAAATGTCGCCTGTGTGTCTGCCTACTTATTTACACTGTTGTATTACATTTCTGTTGCTCTGTAGGTGGAGGAGAAGCCTGATGTAACCTACAGTGATGTTGGTGGGTGTAAGGAGCAGATTGAGAAGCTGAGAGAGGTGGTGGAGACTCCTCTGCTGCATGTGAGTGTTCGCAAGTGCTTCAACATTCAAACCACCATTAATTTTTTCCTCACTCATTTTATCACCTACCTCGAAAAGAAGCAGTTGTTTTTTTCCATGTCGAACTACAACTTCTGTGTTTTCTCTCCTCACCAGCCTGAGAGGTTTGTGAACCTGGGTATCGAGCCTCCCAAAGGTGTGCTGCTGTTTGGGCCCCCTGGTACTGGAAAGACCCTCTGTGCCCGTGCTGTGGCCAATCGGACAGACGCCTGCTTCATCAGAGTCATCGGCTCCGAGCTGGTGCAGAAATACGTGGGAGAGGTGAGCTCACTAGTGATAAGAATTGCTGAGGTTTAGACTGTAGATGTGGATCATGATCAACATTCACTACTTTATTTTTCTGTTTCTGTTTACAGGGAGCCAGGATGGTGCGTGAGCTGTTTGAGATGGCCAGGACTAAGAAGGCCTGTCTGATCTTCTTTGATGAAATTGACGCCATTGGAGGTACAGCTCGCTCCACTGTCCCTTTATGCTGTTTTCTAAATTCATTTGCCACATATCACCTACATATGTTGTGAGCTTTAGAAAGAGGCTGCACAGTGTTCACATGAGAGCAACATCAAAAGAACTTGGAAACTTGTGGAGAGTTTGTGATCCTGATCTCCTAGAACACGACCATATCTTTGATTTTAATTAAAAGTCAGAAAGTTTTGGTGTATATTAGTTTTCTATGTACATTTTTTGCCTCATGTCCTTAAAAAATTTAAGTAAAGAAACCAAATCATTCTAAGACACTGAGCATCACCACATACTCCAGGTGCTCGTTTTGACGATGGCGCTGGGGGAGACAACGAGGTCCAGAGGACCATGCTGGAGCTCATCAACCAGCTGGATGGCTTCGACCCCCGAGGCAACATCAAAGTGCTGATGGCCACCAACAGACCAGACACACTGGACCCGGCCCTGATGAGACCTGGACGTCTGGACAGGAAGATTGAGTTCAGCCTGCCTGACCTGGAGGTGAGCTCCAGATGTCAATGGACATATTGTCTTAAAGCAACAATACAACTAATCAGCACAATCAGTCATGAACTTGAATTCGACCTTCTCCTCTATGTGCTCCTGTGTATTTTCCAACTCTTTTATGAGCTCACCTCTTTCTGTTGTGTGTTGCAGGGTCGGACCCACATCTTTAAGATCCATGCCCGCTCTATGAGTGTGGAGAGGGACATTCGCTTTGAGCTGCTGGCTCGCCTCTGCCCGAACAGCACAGGTACACTCACACTACAGCAGCCTTGTTATTCTGACAACATATTTCCACATCTTTCAGTTCTCAGGGTCTTGTGGGTTCTTGAAATTCTTGAAAATGCTTGAATTTTAATGTTTTCAAGGTCTAAAAAGTGCTTGAGTTAAGATCAGGGGCTTAAAATTATAAATTTTAGTCATTGTTACAAGGAGAAACAAAATCCATTAGAGAGCTTTGAGTGAAAACTGCCCCTCCCTTTGTGACCAGTTTGTTTTCATGTATGAAAAATTCAGGAGTATTTATGTATTCCCATAAATATATAGTTTGGCCCAGCAATAAGGTGCTGTAAAGATATCTAAATGACTCTTCAAAGTGCTTGAATTTGACCTTGTAAAATGTGTGTTATCCCTGTGTGTCCATTAGTTCTCCTTTGTTTCCAGGTGAGCTAGAGGCATGAAACTTGAACTTGAGTATTGTCTCATACTAGTGTAGTGCTGATGTTTGGCCACCAGGGGTCAGTGAAACACTGTCACTGTTTTGGAAAGCTTTGATGTCCAAGGCTAATTGGTTTTCAGTACTTTATCATGTTGGGGAAGTACATGGTTTTCTCAAGTTCCCATATGTTTTAAGATGTGTAAAAATACAGCACCATCTGTAGTCAAGCCTGAGAGAGATGCACAAAGGGAACCTCTGCACCGCCCTTCCTGTTTATCTGGTAACCACGACTTTAACGTTGTCTCCTGCCAGGTGCTGAGATCCGCAGCGTGTGCACGGAGGCCGGCATGTTCGCCATCAGGGCCCGCAGGAAGATCGCTACAGAGAAAGACTTCCTGGAGGCCGTTAACAAGGTCATCAAGTCCTACGCCAAGTTCAGCGCCACCCCCAGATACATGACCTACAACTGAGAGTGTGTGTGTGAGAGAGAGAATGTTTCTGATTTGGCTGTTTACTGTCAAGGGAAACAAAATATTGTCCTTTTGTTGTCATTCTTGCTTCAAAATAAACTTTATTCCACATTTTGAGTCTCAGTACTTCTGTAAAATAACCACATAGTAACTAGAAAGGCATCTGGTGTTATTCAGTAACAGCACAACTAAAGCTTTTTCAGAACAGGAGTCATTGTACTAAAATATGTATCACATTAATGTGGCACTCTGATTCAGACAGCAGTGCAAACGTACAGTAACAGCAAATAGAAACTCAGTGATGGTCATTTCTTAATCTTAGTAAATACACAATTACATAGAAACAGCTGATATAACACTCATCTATCAGGATACAGCCTCTCAGTGACCACACTTGGTACCAGCTTGGTGAACAAGTCTGTTCAGTGTCATTACAAACTGGACTCTACCAGAAAGAGCTGCAGCAGCTAAGTTGAAAATGTGCTTCTCCCGGCAGAGCACTGAGAGCTGTGAACTGCAGAGAGATAAGAAAAGTGCAACTTTCAGCACAGGCCTCAGTGAGCATCAGTCAGGAGGCAGAGGAATAAGGCTGTAGGAATGTCCACTCTAATCTGTCATCAGATACGTCTCTGAAACCTTCAGTCCAGCTGCTTTTGGCACTTTAAATAGAAACAGAGGGAAACCCACAATGCACCTGGGCTACAAACTACTCAGTGTGAATCAATAAGTTCCTCTGTAACAAATGTTTTACTGCTCCTACAGCCAGGTCTGTGGGACGACCAAGACCCAGCCATCGCTCTTGTGGGTCGTCATGGTTACAGGTGTTGCCGCCGGGAGTGTTGACACTGCAGCACGGCGTCGTGGATGGTGGGGAACACCGTGTCCGTGGTCATGTCCCCAGTGAAGAACTGTAAGGTGTCCAGCTCAGCCAACAGGTTTCCTTGTGGATCAAAGCAGAGGAGTCGACATTATTCATGTGTTTTCTGAAACAGTACAGTGGTGGTTCATCAGAGAGGGGCAGGACTTCACCAGAATAAACAGGATGCATGCATGTAGCACAATGCTCATTCAACAGTTTCACACAACTACACAGAACCAAAGGTAGTGGTAATGCACCAGTATAACCAGCAATGTGCCAATAAAGGAGGAGGAGAAGTGATTTCATGTTGAGGTTTCCAAAGTCGACAGGTAGACTTCAAAGATACGTTCAGTAGATTCCAGTGAGAACCCTGAATGTTGCACAGGACACCTCCACGGTCCACCTCAAACAGCATCACAACCACATCTCATTTCCACATTGTGATGACAGGATATGTAGGCGGGACAAGTGGACTGGACCATTGAAACACAATAAAACACAACTGCTAGCTAGCTAACATTACTAGACAACATGTGCTCCATTACTAGTTAACAGTAGTACTATGTAGTAACAATACTGTTCCAACAAACTGCTGGTTACTACAACTGTCTGTTGACAGGTGGGTGGACTGATACTATTGGTTTAATTTCCTCTGGCCAACATGATAGAAGTCACATGATGTATACAATTATTACTTTAGCTGACATCATTAGGTAAGTGAACAATATAATAATCATTTCATCCTCCATCTGAAACAGGCTGTTCTGACTCAGGGAGGCGGAGCCTGACTCTCCAACAGGTGGCAGGTAAACATGTCTCCTGTGTGTGTCTGTTAATCTTTCCTACGTCACAAACCTCTTCTCCAGAACAGACCATGTGCAGCAGAACAGCCAACACTGTAAAACTGTGCTGAGAACAGAAAACACGGGAGAGGAGCATTGGTCCTCTTCAGTGAAAAGCAGAGAACAGACTCGGTTACTCACTGTTGCAGCCGGCGATGACCACCCGCACATCCACAGCTGCATATTCCTTAATGACCTGCAGACACGGACAGGGTGGCATCAACAGATTAAACACTACACATGTTCCTAAACTGACTCTGTAGCAGCACATGAATTAATCTATCCCTCGAGGTTTTTTTCACTCTGACTTCTGCAGAACATCAGTGCAGAAAAAGAGAAGAACCTGTTTGATGGCTTTGGCCCCCACAGAGTCGATGAAGCTGACGGGGGTCCAGTCCAGGATGATGGAGTGGACGGCTCTGGCAGGCGTGATGAAGACAGTCTCCTCAGAGTTGGACTCGCTGGTACTCCCTCCCAGCTGGCCGTTCCTCTGCTCCTCCACCAGGTGGTTCTGGGCCAAAACCTCATGGGTCACTGCCTCATCCTTGTACTGGAAGCAACCGGAGAGATGGCTTAGTGCTACATATAGGAGCTAAACAGTAAGCCTTTGTGTTTACTCTGACCACCATAACATATTAACAGACTAGACAAAGTACAGCACTGGCTTATACTGTCTGGTCTGAGGAACAGTAACAGTTTAAACCTCCTGAGGGTCCAACATCCCTGATACTGTCACACACAACCACATGCAGCATGAGTATGTTTGCACTGTCAGCAAAGCTGCTCAGGTGTTAGCAGATGACCAGTGAGCAGCAAGAGCACTCACCTTGGCCAGCATCTTCAGAGGGGAGGAGTTGTGATTGCACGTCTGCACCTTCTGCCTGGTTGGGGCTTTGCTGCCGGTGTTTAACTGTTCTGGATTCACTCCTGTCTGCAAACATATCATCAAGAGGATTGGAGACTTCAATCTTCTGCTTTTTTTCTCACTCATACGTTTCTGAACTCAACCTAACCTTCTCAAATACACTGCATGAGTATATACACAGTGTGAGGGAAAGTATCTGACCCCCTGTCTTCAAAACTAAACATCCAATCTGAGTAAAAGTTTGAAATGATAAGTGTATGGGAAGACCTGAAATATGAATTTACTGAAATAAACTGCATCTATTTGAGGCCAGCTTGTATTAGAGGCAGTACCTTCTTCCTAATTTCCTTTTCTTGATAAGGGTCATTAGTCTTATTTCTGCATGAAGCCTCATATTGATTCTTCAAATGGGATCAAGAGAAAATGAAAACATTCAAGTTACATTAAAGATAATACAAACACTTCCTTTCACAATTTCAAAACAAAAGCCCACTACCAGTATTTCAGTGGACATACATGTGTAATAACAGTATGTGCCCCTTTCGTATCTAAATTCAAAAACCTTCAAACCTGCATTGATAACTAGTTGCAGTTGAACTAGACACACTCAGACTTCATCTGTACCAGCTCTAATTGTTCTGACCAGTTATCAAACAGTTTTCAGAAGCATGAAGTTGAGGCAGAACAGATCAATGTGGGAAAGACTGCACATGTATCACAATCCAAAGAGATTTGTAGACCTGGACCTGTTGCTAAGACAACAGGTGAGATGGATTTTAATCCAGCTTTGAAGAATAAAAAATAAAATATGAGTCTTCATGTACAAAGAGCCTGTTGTCAGAGGGTTCATTAGAAACATACTGTGTGTCTGTTTGCTCACATCTTCAACAGTCAATCTGCCACCACATTCTTCACCCCAACATTAATCTGTGTTTCTGGGCAACAGGAGACAACTGTCCACTTAACTGCTCTCACAAAATAATTAAATGCAGTTAAACTCCAGGGATACAGGTGTTTGTTTCTCCCTCATGCACATAAATAGATATAGTTTGTTTACTGTCTGTAAAGTACCTAGTCAAACAGAGACACACACACACAGACACACACAGACACACACACAGAGACACACAGACACAGACGCACACACAGAGACACACACACAGAGACACACACACACACAGAGACACACACACACACACACACACACACACACACACACACACACACACAGACACACACACACACACACACACACACACACACACACGCTCAGATTACCTTCTCCTTGAGGGTGTTCACATAAAGGTCACTGTTAGCAAAGTAGATTGAAGAGTTGCAGTGGAAAATCTTAATCCCCTCGTATTCAGCCGCCTGGGAACAAAGCACCAGTCACCAATAATCAGAGTTCAGGCCGACAGAGGGTGTGAAGAGTATTAATCCTGGTTGTAGACAGAGGTCTCACCTCTTCATAATCTGCCACATCACAGTACAGCCCTGTGTGGGGAAC
>OOFC01025109.1:0-16657 GCA_900323345.1 Pseudochromis fuscus | reverse complement strand
GCAGCAACCGTAGGCTACAACAGACACAGGCCCAAGTCGAGGAGGTGAGCTCGTCAAAGCCAGACAGAGACGTTACGTGCAATGCGTCAAAGTTAAATGATAAAATATCTTGTCTTAAACTATACGTGCACTGCTTTTTTCTCAACTATGAACAAGTTGTAGTTCTTGCTGTCTTTGGCAGAACCTCTTGCAATTTGCAGATGACTTGCTGCTTTAATTTGTGATATATAGCTTCAGAAAAAACATCCCCAACATCTTGTCGTCTCCTTTGTCTCCTCCCTCCACCGCTGCCAAATGCTTTCTCATCCTCGCCACTGTGGTCTAGGTGGTGGATATCATGCGGGTGAATGTGGACAAGGTTTTGGAAAGGGACCAGAAGCTTTCAGAGCTGGATGACAGAGCGGACGCTCTCCAAGCCGGAGCCTCCCAGTTTGAAAGCTGCGCAGCCAAGCTAAAAAACAAGTACTGGTGGAAGAACTGCAAGGTGGGCACATTAGTGCAGGTCCATTTACACAGACTGGTAACACAGAGAGATACTAATAATGTAATCTGAGTCTGAATTAACCATATGTGTATTAGTATGTGGTGTGGTGCACACAGATATGAATATAGAGCACTACCACAATCTGTTAATGAGCTGCTGTGGATAACTGAAGTGAAGCTTCAGGGAAAACAGGAGAAAGACGTCTGTTATTATAGAGTTTTCTCCACAGACTCAGAAATACTAATGGGATTATATAACTTAACCACAACAAACACAAAGAATTTTAATTGCTCTGATTATTTGGTTGCTCAGATTGTTTCTATTCTAACTGAAGGTACTGAACTCAAGGATGTACCATTATAACACATTTCTGTGTCTTCTGTTTTCAGATGATGATCATGATGGGTATCATTGGAGTCATTGTGGTTGGAATAATATTCTGTAAGTAGAAAATAATGCTGTTACAAAGATTTATGTGTTCTGCTGATTGCATGACACGTTGGTTCATCAGTGCTGCTTTTAACAGGAAATTAAGATACAGATGTGGTTTTGATGTTGTTGAAGGGTGCGGGCAGGACGACAGCAGAATTTTAATTTCATTTCTGCCCTAACAACCCACATTCCTACATAAGAGAGCTCAGCGTGTTCTCCACTTGTTTAGTTTGAAGCGATGTATTGCCAAATCCATTAGACTAATGACTTCCCCTCTCTCCCTCTCTCCTTCATTCGCAGTGTACTTCTTCCACTGAGCTCAGCCCCATCAATACAGATGGACATGGACTTGAGGATGATATGAGAGGGGAGAATAAAAAAAGAAAACCCGAGCGCCACTCCTCCCCTTTTATCAGTCCTCTCCTCCCTCTCTTCACACAGTCTTCCATCAAACCATCTTGCACTTATACATGACAGTAGTGTTTATAGGTGTCTCTGCTCTCTTTGTCCCCTTTCCCTCCCTTCTTGTTGCTTTCTTCCACTGTTGTTGGCATGAAGTCTCACTCACTCTCTCCTGACTCTGCACCTCATGTATTATTGAAGGACGCAGCAGGCAGAGTGAAAGAGGAAGAAAGAAAGGAAAGGAGGGAGAGAGAGAGAAAAATCCTTGTGACACAGGAACACACGGGGCCAAGCCCAGCGAATAGATGTAAGGAGGAAAACGTACAGATGGTGAGTGTGTGCAGGGAGATTGAACAAGAGTTTGCAGTCTTTCTACCCCAGATACGCCAAAGCTTGTTCATATTATCTTTTTTGGAGAGACCTACATTTGTAAATTGATACTGACATGCCTAACTAACACACTCCTTCTGTCACTACTGCTTCCATTATCGCTACTTACTAACACAAGGTCATGTTAGATTAAGATTATGATCATTTCTGTTGTATGCGCGTGTGTGTAATTGTGATCCAAAGCATTGTAGCTAAAAAGCTTTTTTCAAGTTTACCTGATAGGCTTTTATTAGTAATTTTTCCCCTTTCCTGTCTGACGTTTTCTCACTTAGTCTCTTATTTCTGCAACGCTCAGTGATGACAAGAAAAGAGAAATGCAAAAAAGGGAAAGAGACTGTGTGAGAGTTTAGGAAAGGAGGAAGTGATTCAGGGAAAGGTTGTAGGAGTATTGCAACATATTTTTCTGCCATCAATAAGTGAAACCCAATTCTGGACTGATAAGCAATTATTGAAACTATGAGTACACTTACCTGTACCTGGGTTTTTGTACCACAGGTGGTGGCGTAGTGGTAGCATTATGCTTAATGGCATAGTAATATGCACAGCAAGACATACACAGACAATCTACTGAGTACATGAACTAACTGCTTCGACCCAGAGGGAGGTGTCTTAACTCTGATTGGACAGAGTCACAGCCATAGACAGATGAATGTGTAGCATCACATTTTAAACAGGTACAAACTTCTATTTGTTTTGAGAGTTCTGCTGTCAAAGTGTTTGATCGTAGCTTAAGTTGACTCGATTTTCAGAAAGCAGGAAAATGAGAGAGAAGAGGTGATTTTGGAAACTCCGAGTCACCTTCCCCCTCCCCGCTGACTCACCTAAAAACAGACTCATCTGTCACCTGCAGATCCATGGCGGCCAGTATGAGGTGTTCCTTTCTAACTTGCATGGCAAACGGTGTCCATAGTTTTGCCTATTTGTGTGACCTGTGTATCTGCCATTTCTGAATCTTACTGCCGATTGTACATTTTCTTTTGTTAGTGGTTTAAAGGACCTGTGTATAATGTCTTTCTGATTCTAATTACTGCTTATGCAACGCAACAATGCTCAACAGTTTGCCAAATTTGTTAAAAAAATCACTTGCTTTTGAGAGAAAAATAATATCCATAGACTGCAAACTACTGCTACTATAGTGTACTGTAAAAAACATGTAGTGTATGAGTAGAACCATCTGTCAGTTTATGCTCCCGAAAATGTGTTTATAAATACTTTCAGGTTTTGAGGGACTGTTGGATAAAACTGAAGCTCATTTTACTTTCTTTGGATTGATTTTGAAAGTTGATAAAATAGCGAAAATATGAACAACAAAGTGCGTTTATGCATAACTGTAGCGGTTAGCAAAAAATTATCTGATGATATTGTGCAACAATATTATGAGGTAATTACCACACGAGATAAGAGAATATGTTTTGTGATTTACAACCTGAGAAAACAGTAGGAGATGCAACTGGATTTGCGAAAACAAATGCATGTTTACCACTTTTGCTGATGCCAATAAAGAAATCATCAACTGATCTGTTTACTGGTTGTTAGATTCTTTATTCCTGTTGGGCCCAACAAATGTAGAAACACTGATAACGGCCTTAATCAATGTCGCTGAGTTACAAAATCCTTCATTGTTGAAGGTCAATTATGAAAACAGTATGAATATTGACATGACACATAAACAAAAAGACAAAGCACTGAAATATCCTACATTTAAATTAGTACCAAATAAAAACAGTACGACAAGAAACATCATCATATCCCACATTGTTAAATAACATGTTCACACTTGACTCAGATATACAAACCAAGACTTTTACAACTGCACCACTCCATCTAATGAACATTTTATTCAATACATTATCTTAAGTGGAAAGTTACATTCTTCCAAAGTTTCCACCTGACGTGTTTGATGTCTGTGGAAACTATGGACTCTCCACTACAACATCAAATTTGGTTGGTGCCTGGACTTTTGCATATTGCAGCTTACAGCCTCAGATCCACTTAGTGCAACATTACATGTAAATTAACAATTATGAACAACAAATATATGAAGCAAATAAATGTACAGCTAGATCATAAAATACAGTTACTTTCTACACAGCTTTTCCCACAAATGTGTGGGCCTCCCAAAGCCGAAGAGCTAAAAGAGTTAAAAGAACCAGTGATTTAATTGGTGATAACTTTAAAACCTTCCTAGGCTCAGTTTCGAGTCAGGATGATCAGAGATTAATCTACTTCAGGACCTGGTAGAAGAAAAGCACCGTGATGATCAGGAAACCCAGAAAAAACCAATAGGAGTCTGAAACACACATAGGAGAGGCAAGTTAACATGATGTACAGACGTAATATACAGTTCCACTATGCACTGCAAATGTCACTGTGCTACATGCAAATTAATATTATTCTTTAGTCTGTGTCAAAAAAAAGTTTGTGGTTACGTAACAAAAAGCAAAATGTCCTTTCCCAGATGTGGGTGTATTTACATTAAACTCCTTTGCAGTGCCACAAATAAGAAGTTCTGATTTTCCCCAGGCTCCAGTTACAAATCAACCGTGACTTAGACTTTACTCAATAATATAATTTTGAGATTAATAAATCTCTCTTCAGCCTATATGTTTCTGTAAAGTTAATCCCTTACTCACATTTTAATGGTATAAATTGTATAAATGCTACTGAATATACAACAAGACCAAAAATTGTTTATTTCACACTTTAGAATGAATAATGTGTTACACTGGGAAAATGTACAGGTGCTGTCAGGTATATTTTGTTTGCTATATTCTTATCCAGGCTTGAGAGTGATATCAAATTCTCAGCAAGAAATCAAAAACTCATATTTCTTAATGTTTCCTGTAAAATAAACAACAAGCGGACATAAATACCTGTTTCAGGTTGTTCTACCACCACACTGACGTACACAGGAGCGTCCAGGGCTGGGTGCAACACCTTGCAGGTGATTGTGGTTCCTGGGGAGAGCGTGGGGGGGACAGTGATGTGAGAAGACAGGGAGAACGTCCCGTCACCGTGCTGTCGATGGCTGGACAAGGATCCCTGATCTGCAAGGAGTTTCGGTTCTGTGTCTGTAGGAGAGAGGGAGAACCACTCCATCTGAAAGGCAGAAGAGACCTGAGGATTAATCAGTCAATCAACCAATCTATCAGTTTGTATTTGTGTACCATGTTTCAAACAAGTTGCAGTTCAAAGTGATTTACGGATGACAAACTGATAATAATACAAACAGTAAAACAAAAAAAAATACAGAAGATAGTACAGAGATATAAATAATTTATGAACATAAATACAAGAAAATAAATAAATAAATAAATAACAATTATTACTAGAGAATATGCTAATTGCAACCCAGGAGTTACTGTTTATTGATATCACTTTTATTGATACACTTTTAGCTTTTCTCAGATCTTCAGACAGGCTGTTCCAACTTCTCAGAGCATTGAAAATAAAATCTGTAGATAGATAGATATACTTTATTGTCATTTTTCACACAGAAAAAACTAAATTCAAGTTTCCCCTACTTAAGGAGGAGTGGCCACGCTGCAACAGGAGTCGGGGGGTGGGGCACACACGGGCACCCAAAAAATCCTCGGCAAACATTAGCACACAGTTGCATGACAAACACTGAATACAAAGCATAAGAGGACGTTGGTAATGCCTACTAATCAGCATGTATGTCTTTGGATGTGTGTGAGTGTTATGAGCCCGATATGCCCTGTATTACATAAAGGGTTCGCCCTGTGCTCTAGAAAATCAAATGTTTTGCAGGTTTGTCAGATGAGAAGATCAGAGCAAGGCGATGAAGTCCTCTCAACCTAACAATAACTGCTTTTTCTGGTCACTTAGCAGCAGCAAAAACAAGCTGTAAACACAACACTGACATTCATACCCTTTAAGTTGGTGTGATAAACTGTTTAGCAAACAGTTGTTCTTACACTTATTTACTCAACAATGACCTAAATGTATAAGAGTGGAATAAAAAATGTAAATGCTCAGATCCTTAAGCTCACTGCCTGGTGGTTACTGCTGTAGGTTTATGTATTGGAAATTTTTGTTTAATTTATACTCACTAAAAAGTTAGATCTAGATTAGATTAGATTAGATTAGATTAGATAACTGACCTGAGCATCCAGTGGATAGTATTTACTGGAGTGACAGCTTAACGTCTGTGGAGACGACGTCTTCAAAATCAGCTTCTCCTGAGAGAGTGAAACATGCGGCGGTTCTGCAAAAAAGAGCAACACAAGGAAAAAATGACAAAATCTAAAAGAAAACATGATGTGGATGCTAGAGAATTGAGGAAATCAGATGAGGGGTGACACTTACGGATGATTTTGAGTTGCATGACCTGCTGGACGTGGAAACCGCCCACGCTGACTGTACAGATGTAGGTCCCCTCATCCAAGACCCTCAGCTGGGTCAGAGTCACAGAGGCGTTACCGTCACTAACTACCAGGGCAGCATCGACACTAGAGCCCCTCCTCTCACTGTGCACTGAAGACAGAAAATAAGAAAGGATCTATTCTTCATATTATCTCCATTTGTATGCCTGCATCTGCTTTTACAGTAGACCAGAGACTCACAGAGTTTGTGCTTTTTGCTTCAGGTTACTGATAATCATATGACTGAGAGACACTGTTCACTAAAAATCTGGGGAGGCACAGAAATCAAAGGCCTGGGAGGAGAGTGGGGGTCAGGGGGGCAGGAGCCTATCCCAGGACGGGTACACCTTCTACAGATCACCAGTCTATTACAAGGCATGTCATGGACTATGGATTATTAAAATTCAGCCAATAAAAATTATGGCACATATCAGACACTGGACCGTCTTAATGTTTTTTTGGATGTGTGGATACATTACATTATCATTACAGTATTCAGGACTGAAACTGTCCTCTTGACAAGGCTCCTTTTTAACTGAAATGTCTCAAACCTCACTTGAATGTGAGTGTAGCACCACTGAAGCAAACTTGCACCAAAAAACCTTCCTCAACACCAGCAAGAGTTTTAATCCTTCTTAAAGTGCAGATCCACCTTTCAGTCCTTACCTACTGTGCTCCCTTCTGCATCATCCAGCTTTGTCTTCATTTCGAGCACTTTCCTGCCTTTTCCCCTGTGCTGCAGTCGCCATTCAATGCCCACCTCCTGTGCTAATGGTATCTCCTGCTGCCTGAAGCCACAGTTGAGGAGAACGTCACTTCTTATAGGGGCAGATATAGATTTTATGTGTGAAAACACCAGGAAAATCACTGAGGAGCAAAAAGCAAAGGCAGCAGAGCGGAAGTATTAATAAGGATGTTGAGTCATATTTGTAAACACACAGTGGGGATATGATCTTAAACCCTGAATCTCACCTTCAGTCGGCAGAGTTCCCGACTGGCTGAGAGGCAGTCCCAGTTTGTTTTGTATGAGCGTCGACTGGTCCTTCTCCACTGTTACAGTCTGCAGAATCAACGCAGTGCTGAACTCAACTCCCTCCACAGTGATGGACACCATGAAATAAGCTGGACCTGAACTTTCCTGGAAGCTCTGAGGAGAGTACTGACTTATTTCACACATCACCTCCTGCTCGTTGCAGTCTGCATGGAGCAGCACGTCTACATCGGGGATCTCTGGTGATGACACTGCCACAGAGGAGATGTTAAACTTAGACTGTGCCTGTTTTACATTAAACATTATGAATATGGAAGGTGGGGAAAACCTTTGGCTTCAAATAGGACGAGGTCTGGATCAGGGATTGAGGGTGGGATAAACGGAGTGAGCGTTTCAAGTGATTCATCAGAGCCCACCACGACATCCCGTAACACGAGAGTGGCTGGACTACGGGTGAAGAGGGAACCACCTCCCATTCCACCATGTCCGACTCCCTCCTCCACCAGAGTGCAAGAGAGGACGACGTCTGTAACACCATCAGCTGAAAGGGCAGATAGAAAACAGGATGTTAACTTATCTTAAACACATAATCATCAACTTGTAAAACATTTCCTTCACCACATTTAACTGGCTGAAAACACATGATCTGGCAAATTTACACTAACAGACTACTGTCAGTAAACGCTCCTATGTCCTAACGAATTATAGAAAGTGCTGTGATAATGACATTAACATTTGGTACTAATCTTAAGAGAAAATTTCTGAGTTATTAGGCATTTTAGAAGTTTTAACTAGTTGTATTGAGTATCAATGCAGCTGTTGATTTCTTTTTAAGTTTCTTAAGACACTGCTCCAATTAAAGCCATGCAAATATACACTGAATGATCTTTTAATTATGTTTAACTCTGTCTAAAATATTCTTGCTTGAACTAGATTCTCAGTAAATTTGATTCTTGAAATCCAAACTGTACAAAAAACACATCACAACTTTAACTTCAGTTATAATCACTGACATGGTTGGGTTCAGAAAGTAATTCACAGGTGTAACAAAAACTCCGTCAGAAAATATGAAATAATACGTTTATCAATATAATGCGATTAATGCTCTTACCACAAACGCACGTCAATAAGTATCCAAATAAAATTACTTCGATCATCATCAAGAAGGAGAGTTTCTCAGATTTCTCAGTGATTAAAACTGCAGGACGAATAAATAAATTAAAATAGCTGCTCAGAGTGCACCAAAGCACTTTCACTTTTGATTTCAACACGTAACGACGATCATTGTGTCGCTGGATTGTTTACAACACATGGTTTTTTGGGAGCCTTTCTTCGACCGCTAGTTGACGTTTAAAACCTGCACAACATTAAATGTGATGATAGCATCTAAAAGTAAAGTACAGAGTTGATGTGACCTGGACCATACGTGAGGATGTGTCGCTGTTGCTCGCTCTCCGTACGGACGCATGCGCAGAATGCAGAAGAGGAGTGAAAGTAAAAGAGAGCGGACAGGTTCCACCAATGAGAGAACAGAAGGGAGGGAGTCACCGGTCACTATGGAAACATCTTCACTTTACATTAAACATGAGAATCGTTGTATACTGGTTACTAAAGAGTTTTATTGTTGCTGTGTGTGTGTGTGTGTGTGTGTGTGTGTGTGTGTGTGTGTGTGTGTGTGTGCGCGCGCGCGCGCTCTATACCAACTAACTAAAAACAAATCTAAACTTCATTCAAAAATCTTCTTCTTTGGATATGAATTTTTTATTAATTATGTTAAAAGCTCAAATTTGTGAAAAATATGGTAACAGCTCTGAACTTAGAGAAAGAAAAGTGATGCAGTGACTAAAATGAATGCTTTGTTTTCTTAACTGCGACAGATCTAAAGGATCAAAGAAACATGAAAGACTGACACTGATCTGCATTATGTCACTTTATTCCAACTTGAAGAAAGGGAACTTGGTAGAGATTTAAAGACAATGCAAAGTCTTATGTACCATCAATATGACAGAGATTCAACAATTCAAGCAAGTTTTGAACTGATTTTAATCATAAGTTGAAAATTAAAACAAGTTATTTTTGTGAATTTATTTGGTTTTACTTCTTTGTCATCAAAGTCTACATATTATGTTGTACTGAATTATGGTAATTTTCAGTTCTCTGTCATTGTCTGGTTGATCCAGCTCAGGTAATTAGTTACTTTGGTATAGACTCCATATGTTCCCTGCTTTCCACAGTCAACCCCCCAGCTGACGATCCCAGCAGCCCAGAATCGTCCATCTCCCTTCAGCGTGTAGGGGCCTCCGCTGTCACCTTGGCAAGAGTCCTTCCCACCTTCAGGAACTCCAGCACAGAACATGTTATCTGTCAGGTTTGGTATGCCAGGCCTCGTCTGTTTCAACATAGCGATCGAGTGACTGCATGTCTCCTGATCCACCACCGGGAGGTGCACGAACTTCAGCGTATTAGTTAAAACCTGACGATTGTTCTCATCTGTAAGGCCAAAGCCTGACACCTGCCTAAAAAAACATAGAAGACATAGTGATGGTGAACTCAAAATAATAATATCTTGCCCAAAATGTATTCATTTGTTCCTTTGTTAATACTCTCTATCTCTCTCTTAGAAAAAAAAGGTTTTCCATAATATTAACAAACAAAACAACAAACTAACAAAACAAGCAGGCTAAAACATAACCTTCTTGGTAGAGGTAACAATAGATTTAACCACATTATGAAATATTATTTGACAGCTCTTTCTTTACCCCATCAGACCGGTGTCATATGTGTCACCCTCTGCTGGCAAACACACTGGCATTACAGCGGAGTTGAACGTGATTGGTTGTTGCAGCTTGATCAAGGCGATGTCATTGTTGTAGTCTAAATCATTGGGGTTGTTATATCCAGGGTGAGGGTGGAGTGAGGCAGCATACAGAGGAATGTCTGTCAGGGTTTTAACATTAGTCTTCCCACTGTAAATCTACAGATTAACAGCATAAGAGGAAATAAAGTAAACACATGGAGGCAGGGGACATGTGGTTAACACCTACAGTCGACTACTTACCCGTACAGATTCATCTGTTGCTTTTTGTCCATTTTTTACTACCACATGAGCTGCAGTCAGAATCCAGCGGTCTGCGATCACCATGCCTCCTCCCCTTTCTCCATCTACACTCAACATCACTTGCCAGGGGATGGTATGCTCTGGAGCTGCCCTGCCTCCGAAGATCCTCTGAATGGAAGAGAGGGATTTTGTTGGCTTCCCACAAACTGGATAAAGTACAGACACACAACATTCCTTAGTTTAGATTTCATGCTAAACAAAACAAAGCTGGACTGCAGTCATTAACATTGCAAAATAAAATAACAGTGATACCTGGTAGGCAAACTGGACTGTCAATAACATCATTAATGGCTCTCCACTTTCTGTCTGCTTCACAGGTGAAACTAACTGAGGAGCAGAAGGAACAAGACAAAAGAAAAACATAGTTTTATCTTGAATAGCAGTCAGTCAGTGGTGATGCAGAAGTGTATGTCAAGGTGTATCAGTACACAACGAAGTCAGAAGTATGTCAGACTTTTATTATTAGTCTTTCTCTTTCTCTCTCTGCCCATTGTGTACAGAAAACGAATGATTAAAACCTGTCTGTGGTGTAATCTTTAAAAAACTATTCTCAATTAAATTTTAGGACTTTAGAATTTTGTACTGAATGTTTTTAAATGTATTTCTACCTCCATCAAAGACGTCGAATCATTTGTTCACCAAAAAGGAACAAATGAGTCCGTCTTATCAGTGGTGCAGTCTAGTTTATTCTAGTGGGTATACTCTGATTTTTCCAATACCAGTATCGTACACCCCCATCCTGGAGCAACGTCTGTCCTGCAGCACCCCTCCCAGAGCAGTACCATCATCGCTGTAGAATACACAACTGCGTTTTATGCAGGATCAGAGGATGGGACTGTCCTCCAGAAATCTCAGAAAATCCCCATCACTTATACTGAGTGAATGTTTAGCTAGTGTTGCTATTTGACCACAAGAGGGCAACAGTGTTCAGTGTATAGCCTCAGTACAGCACTGGGTTATACCTTGATGGAGGTTTTTCCACCAAACAAGAGGTGCTAATTCCGGGCTGGTACTAGAGCTGGTGGTTAGTTGGTTCAGGTCCTGTTTCTCCTATGAACCGGTTTGCTTTTCCATTGGCAATGAGCCAAGATGGACAACGTAATAGGTCAGTACGTCGCTGCATAGGTAGCCGCCGCTAGCAAGCTAGCCGCTGTTAACAAACTAGTGTTACCCTGTTACTATCAGTCCATGAAAAAATATTTTTTTCAGTGGATATTCTAGTTACAACATGATTGAGTTAACAGAGCAGTGTTGCATCGCTACGTGCAGTATTTATTCAGTTTTGGGAAATCACAATGTCCTTGCTGACGGGGCAGCGTACCCTCACTGTAATAATGCTGAAATGAAGGAGCTGATCGTGTGCATACAAGTGCTGTTCCTGGTTTGACAAGTCTACACTGAGATCCAGAGCAAACATCCAACTGTTAGTGGCTACCGTATTTTCATTACTTTATTCTTCTACTATCGCTAGTTGTGTGTTTCCACCGTCGCTCCTCCAGCTCCTGATGTAGTTGCTGCTTAGTTGGTGCTGAACTCTGGCCCAGCAAGGAAGTGGGGCTTGATTTAGCCCCAGTTTTAGAGGTTGGGGTTGGTTCTCACGGCAGTGGAAACACAACAAACTGGGGCTAAGTCAGGAACTGGCCCCGAACTAGCACTGGAACCTCCTCGGTGGGAAAGGGGTGAGTGCTTGCTTGTTGATGAAATATACATCCAGGATTCTTTTGTTTTCAATTCCTTTTGTACTGACAAAAATCCATTATCACCTTCTTCAATCTTATTTTGTCTGTCAATGGATATTAATGTATAAATGGTGGGAACATCTTCCAACTGTAGGAGGACATTACATGTTTATATCTTACCATTTGCACCACCAAGGAGCGAGTAAAATGGTTCATTGCAGTGATACTGAACAACAGAACGATACTGATTCTGGAAACCAGACAAAAAGGTCACCCCTCCGTTCAGCAGTGGTTCAGGTTCTCCACAATCAATGACTGTAGAAAAAACAAAAAGGGAATATTAAAATGTTGTCAGCATAACACTTTAAAAGATAATAAGTCTTCCTTTGTTTGACTTGATGACTGTTACAAAGTAACGTACTGTGGCATTCAGGCAGAGGGAGGTGCCACTGCCCGGTGTTTTCACACATGGTGGAGAAACTCTCGATCTCCTGACCCTCCTGGCAACAAGAGAGGTAACCCTTAATAAAATGCCCTCTATCTATGTTAAGATTTACTTCCTGTAATAATAAACACACGAAGATTAATCCTACCACCATCAGCTTGTATCCCTGGTCACAGCGTACATAGATGTAGTCTCTGTACAAATATTCAGACAAGATCGGAGTGACTCTGCCTTTAGCTACATTACCAGGAAACGGACACTTCACTCCTGGAAAGACCAAGAAAACTTGTATTACCAACTGTGTATGTAATGTTACCCAACTTTGGCAGTGACAATGGCTGTTATATACTGCCCCTAATGCCCCCCTCACTGTGTGTGCTGTAGTCCAGACTCCAGCCTCTGCTCTGTCCTTCATTATCAGTGTGGTAGTCCAGCCTCACAGTGTTAGATTGTGTGTCTATCAGACCAGGGCTTGTTCCACCGCAAAGCTTTACAGGCTTTCTGTCTGGGATGATCACCTTTTTATAAAGAAGAAGTACATAGTTTTGTTATTGTGTTTATTTCAATTCATTTAGATACCATAAGTAGATTTAAAGCCAGTACCTCTAACCAGTGATGAAGGCAGAATGCGCCTTGTTCAGTGTCCATGCTCTCGATGTGGAAGTTGTCAGTGAAGTTCAGAGAAATGGTGAAACCAGATTCAACAGAAATGACATACTGACAGGACACAGCATGAGGCGGGGGGTTTGGAAAGCCTGGACTGAACAGATGTCCTTGTGGCTCATCAAATATACCACCGCCACAGGATACTGTGCATGGGGAAGAGGAAAGAAGTCACAAAGATTATCATCCACTCAACTCTAAAACTTCTCTGAAAGTTTAGTGATAATCTGGAAAGTAGCAACACAGTGCTGTCAAACTCTTATTGTGGAAGAGTTAGATGTCTTAGTAACCTGATAATAACCTAACCACGGTGTTGTTCTTTTTGCTTACACTTGACTTTCTTTTTTATATTTCAATCATAATTGTGAAGTGATTCACAGCAGAATCCTTGCTGCTGCTCAGATTCTCTGAAGCAAGTTTAACTATAACAAGCAGCAGCAAAGTAGTGAAAACTGTTTGACCCAGCATGAGCACACAGTCGTTGGAAACATGTATCAGCAAAATACTCACACACACAGGAACGCTGGTCTGATCGAAGCTCGTAGCCGTGGTGACAGGAGCAGAGATACGAGCCAAGAGTGTTGAGGCAGATCTGAGAGCAGAGTGGACCTGAGCCATCTGCAGGCTCTGGTGCAGAACATTCATCTATGTCTGATGATGAGGGCGTAGTTAGGTTAGTGGAGGATGATGAAGAAGTAGAACAGAAGACTTGACAGAGATTGGGGAGCAGCTACCTATCGCCTGGTACTGAGCGAAGAAGCCCACATTCTTGGGGCGCTCTGGGTTGTTGTCATCTGTTTGGAAAATGAGGGTGAGACTGTTGCCCGGAGACAATATGGGATGGTTGCCTGGGTGATGTCCATCAGCAGAGTTCTCATTGCCACAAAACTTTCCCAGCAGCTTATCACCATACAGAACCTGAAGGATTATGTAAAAGATGTCCTCCTAATCATCATATGGAAAACCTCCTGTGAAAATCTCAAATACAAAATAATACATTACACAGATGCTGGCAAACAATTGTTTTTATGTCACATCACCAAATTGGTAATAAATTACTTTTTCCAGAAAAGACTGTGACAGAACATCTCAGTGCCAGTGCGAGACCAAAGGAGATAAGAGTGGAGCTTCAGTCTCTCGCCTAATTAGTAATACTCAAATTGGTATGAGTTGTATAATTAGCTAAGATAACCGGTCGTAAGGCCAGAATTTGCAGATTTATGCTGCAGTTGAATCAGATCTGTAGCCTTATGTTAAAAGTGTCAGCTGATTGTATCCAGATTATTTGCTCTTTTCTAGATAAATCATAAAGTATAAGCCTAAAATATTAAAAATTCCAATTTGTGATGCAGCACAGTGGGTAACACAACTGCTCAGGTGACCCTATTCTGTGGTTCTGAACTTCAACAGAAGGTTGCATGTGTCTGTCATAGCAGCAACCTAATGATCTGCTGATGGACACCAGTTGTCAGTCAGAAAGAGAACAAACATTGTGTACTTGTAGTTGATATACACTGTTGATTGATGATCAGGTTCACCTTTACAGAAACATTAAAACATATATATGGTTGATAATGAAATTGCACTGGTGCAATGTTCAAATTTGTGCTTTTCAGTCGACTTTAGTTTTGACCTCATGCACTACACCACTGCTGTGTTGCTTAGGGTAAAACTGAGATAATGCTCTGACTGTAAGTGAATCGTAGTAGCATCCTGCAGAAGCTTCGATGTCCAGGTGTGTGAAGGTGAGTCGGATCTGGTAGCCCTCCGGCACACTGAGGTCCCACTGCTGCTGCAGGTTAGGAGGGTAAGGCTGGGGATACAGGGGGGACTGGACAGCCCCGTGTATTGCAGGTCCTGAGTTAGGTAACGGGGAGCACTCACACAACAACACGTACAGAAACCTGGAACAGTGCGTGAAAAGAGAGAGTTTGATCTGTTTGTCAGTCTGTGGTCATCTGAGCTGCCGGTCGAAGGTTGATGCAAACAGAGAAGAACAAACACTGTGTCACAATCAACATAACTGTAGCTTATTACTGTCGAGACTTTTTATCTGACAAACTGAGAGCTGGATCATTCATTCAATGTAATAAACAACAATCATCTATTAAAGAGAGTTAATATAATAACACTACATAACATAAAACTCATACAAGCATGTATGTGCAAGGCTTTTCAAAATAGAAAATTATAATGAAAATTGTTATGCAAGTACAACATACAAATGGGTTAAAAATTTCCACTAAATTTACCAGATGATACAAAAGGTCCTCTCCATCTTTGGATTAAACTGGTCCATGAGTGAGCTGATCCGCTGTTGAAGGAGCAAATGTCTCACTTTCAAGTGAAACATTAATGTCACGAAGTCTGTTGTTTTTATGTGTTTAGCAACTCACTACGTTAATGCCAGGAATATGCCTTGTTTGTCTTGGCAAAATCATGTTAACGCTTGAATTGCAGAGAAAAAGGAAAATAATTCCGTTACGAGCATCATGTGGATTAGATAACAAATAATGACGTTATTATTTTTGTGGTGATATCTTAAAATATAAAAAACTAGTTTTGTTTTTAAACAACTCCTGTGTTTTCGACTATTATTTCCATGAGGAGCTGAAATAAGGAGACTATCCTCATGCTACCACTAGAGGGGGATATTTACATTTCTGTGGAGTCACTTAGGGCCAGACCACAGACTGTACTGAAACAGTGTCTATTGGTCGGACAGATAGGCTGCTAAAATATTTGAGTGTCAAATCAGAGGCTGAAGCAACCCATTGCCTGCTTGATATATGATATAACCTGGTGTAATGATGAAATACCCTTTGAATTAAATTAAGAATATGTTGAATTAACTATTAGTAGTTTCTGTTTGCCCTGTACACGCTGTTGGATACATAAACATAACCATCACTGGATTTCTTTGAAGGTGAAGAAATGTTTTTTAAAAAATCATGATCCTTAGTTAAGTCACACTGAATCTAAAATTTTTCAACATGTTTCTGTGTTCAAGTTTTTAAGGCAAATTGCTGCACTGGGTCCACTAAGACGGTGGTTCCCAACTCCGGTCCTCTGGGACCATTATCCTGCATGTTTTAGATGTGTCCCTCTTCCCACACCCCTGATTCAAATGACCACCTCATCATCAAGCTCTGCAGAAGCTTGATACTGATCCTGATCATTTGAATCAGGTGTGTGGGAAAAGGGACACATCCAAAACATGCAGGATAGTGGCCCCCAAGGACCAGGATTGGGAACCACTGCTCTAAGGGACTTGCATCTGGATGAGTTGTGTATCATCCTGTTCAGCTGCATTATCAGCAGTGGTTGTGGGAAAAGAGGCCAAAAGAATAAAACTCACGTTTTTATCAACACCAGCATGTCTGTCTTACACTTTCATGCAGTATCTTTGCCTCTCAACGATGGAGGTTACCGCACAGTTGAAAAATATCCAACAACTCAATTATCAAATATTACAATTATTATCTAAAATAAATAAAGAAAAATGCAGGTGACCACAAACTTTATGAAACTGTATTGTTTAATGAACAATTTACTATTGTGTGTAGAAGTGCAGCGTTAATTGTCTAAAAGGTGCAGAGCCATGTTTTTTAAGACATTAACTCAGTTTTGTTTAATAAAGAAGTAACAAACAAAACTTAAAAAAAAAT